>SNQJ01S0050506.1:34133-48597 GCA_010110895.2 Picea sitchensis
ATTCAAAACCAAATTTCTCGATTTCTTGGCATCCTTAAGAGATCCCTTCCGTCTAATTACCTTGGTATTTTTCTCACAGACTTGGTCTCCAAAACTACAATATGGGCCCCCGTCATTCAATATCTCACCAATCACCTAATCTCGGACCTTTCATTCACTTCACCTCGTTGGTCACCTAGTGCTCATTAAATTCTTCCTGCAAGCTATTCCAATTTATCTCTTCTCTTCCCTTACTTCTCCTAGGTTGATCCTTAAATACCTTCGGAGAATTCAAAGAAAATTAATTTCGCAAGGGAACAAATCAAAAAGAAATTGGGCTCTTGTCAACTAGGAAAATCTCTTCAAGCCAAGTATCAACGATGGTCTTCGCCTGAGGGATCCTTGCTTTCTCAAAGAAGTAATGAATGAAATGATTTGGCGGAGATGGCTTAAGAATCCGACAGAGCTATCGGAGAAGCTATGAAAACAAGCATATGCTCCGCAAATCAATGATTCCCAACTTATTCGATTATATGACCCAATTATGGGATCGATTATTTGGAATGTATCTTGGCGCAAACATCCTCTCATTCAAGATCATGCCTTATGGGAATTTAGAGACGACAAGGTTGCCCTCTTTTGGACAGATTCCTGGAAGCAACTTCCCCCACTGTCATCTCTTCAGTGCATTCAACACCTCCAGACTCAAATGAAACACAAGGACTATACTAAGGTAGAATATTTATAGCAATCAACATACTATAACACAATGTGGAGGAATTGGAATATTTCACACTCAGATCTCAACCTCCCTAAGAACTGCAATATGGATCCCTATAAAGAAATAACAGATCAAAGAAAGGTTTGATGGAAATATGGAAAGGACATTTTGAAATGGGGTCATTCCACACCGGGAACTTTCACCATCAAAGAAGCCTACTTCATCAAAGAAAATTGCCATGAGCTTCCCAAGGACCAGATATGGCATACAATATGGAAGACAAACCTTTAGTCGAAATTTTCTTCCTTTCTCTGGCTCTTAATTCATATATTTTTTTTAACATGGGATAACTTAAGGAAAAGAGGATTTACTGGGAGCCTTATTTTTCCACTCTACATGCAAGGCAAGAAAAAAAATTGATCATCTTCTTAACAATTTCCCCTTCAGCATAACAATTCGGGATAATGTGGCTCAAATAATTTGGATATTTGATTGAATAGAGACATCATCATTGCAACAATTCAGACGTGGTGGTTCATATCCCATCAAACATCTATCCTTAAAATAATTTGACATCTCTCTTTCCAGGATTTATGGTCTATCATGTCTTGAAGGAGGGAAACCAGAGGATATTTCTTTCAAATCCCTCCAGTGCTCATGTCTGGTCTAAAATCTATGACAACATTGAAGAAACATTCAGATCAAAACAATGATAACCTGAATACCTCAAAGGTAACTCAAATGAAAGCATCACATTATCCCAGTGGAATCCTCACGTCATCCCAAGTATTTATTTTATTTTAAAATTTTAAATTATTTTACATTTTTAAGATGATGATGATAATTTTATTTTTTTTAAGTTTAAATTATTTTATTATTATTTGATGGTGATGATGGTAATGAGGATGAGGACGATGATATTTTTTAATCTTAGAACTCCAAATTTATTTTTAAATTATTTTTTTATTTTTAGATGATGATGACACCATGACAATATAATTCTATTTCTATGCTTGAGAAACATTAAGAAAAGCACTCCAAGATAACCATAGTTTTGATGAGTTATAATGTTAGGAAGGTGGGTATTGTGACCAAATATTTTGAAATTGGGTATTGTGACCAAATTGTCCAACACCCAGTTTCATTATGGAGCTCATGAAAGTTTGTTCTTATTTTTGCATTGTTGATTTTCTTCTTTATGCTAGTCAAAACATAGAGATAATTTTGATAGTCTATATTAGGGTTGATCACCTGCTTGTAATATCCTAATTTTATTTTATCCTCTAATCTTTTAATGGGTTAGATGTAATAATCTTTTTAATATTATAATTATTATGGAGAATTGCCTCTTCCTTTATTCCCCATTAATTTAGCCAAGAATTGACATCTTTATGTCATCCCCTCTTGAGTCATAAGTGGTTTTGGGAGTTTGAAGCATTTTTTTGGGAAACCTCTTGTCTTCCATGTTGTTCATCTTGTTCTTGTACATTAGGCACCAACCCATAACCCTATTCTCAATGGGAGAAATTATTGTTTCTATGAGGAGCATAGGATAGGGTGTATTTCCTTCAATTTTGAGATACTAGGTTATAAAATATTTTGAATATGTTCTATCTTTCTTTAGAATTCTATACATATACTACATTCCCAAACTTCACATCCATATAAGATAATCATAGTGAAAATAGTCTTAAATAGTATTTTTTTAATATCCCATAGCCAAACGCTTACTAATTTACAAGTTTTTTAAGCTCATAATAAGCTTTCCACAAACCATTTATCATTTTCTCAATACTATAGTTCTAGTTGAGCTCGTGATGAATATGGAATCTAAGAGATTTGTATGAATACACTTCCTCCAAGCTATTGTTGTCATATACGAAAGTATTGTAAATGACTTTTTTTTTTTAATTTAATGATCATAACCTTCATTTTGTCAGTGTTAGTAGTCATATCCATACTAGAGTAGAAATCCTTGAGGATTCTTAGTTGATCCCTGAGATCATAGGGAATCATTTCCATAAGAACAATATCATTAGCAAAAAAAGAAGGATGATGACTATGCCAACGAGGGTCGGGCTGACACAACCTACTTCTTCCAAACAATCTTCTAACTTGTTAATGCATATATCAAAAAGGGTAGGGGAAATGGGAAAACCTTCCTTGAATCCTATATTACTATTGATTTCTTCTCGCCAATACTTAGTGGGCATAAAACTTGAAAAAAATATTCTCATATAACATTACTGCAACAACTCTCGTCTTGAGAGGAACATTTACCTCTTCTAACCTATTCCAAAGGTTAGTCATGGCCACAATGTCAAAAAATTTAAGGTCAACAACACAACAAAAGAAATTAGTTTTATTATTGCCACACTCCTTCAATATGATTTTAAGCATAACAATGTGTTTCATAAATGCATAAATTCTAAATCCAAATTAAAGATAAATATTTTTAATTAAAAATTCTTAAAATTTATATGATATAAGATTTATAAGATTTTAGGAAATTGAATTTCTCAATATTATCATAGTGCACATATTTTTTTAGATAGATCTACAAAATTGGGACTTGTATGTAATTCTATTCTCATAAACTAATTTTTTCTCATTTTATCATGGGTTCTTTCATGTACTAAAATCGTTAAAAAAATATTTTTATGAATGGTATTCTATATATTGCAGTTGAAAGTTTTAATCCTCATCATAATGTGTTTTTAAGAATTAAAACTATAGTTTCATTTGACGAAATACATTTTAGTAGATATAAAGTTTATATTTGTAAATTATATCAATGAAATACAACTCCAAACACATTTTAATTTTAATAACATATTTTTTATTTTTATTTTATTTTCTAATAATATTTTCAAATCAAATCTTCTATCCTTTCAGATAGGAGAGTAGTGTTAGATAATAGGGGGAGATTTTAATATCATCACCTCTCTATAGGATAAGTGAAGGGGATTTAGAATATTAGACAAAGACCATGAAACTTTCCAAAGTTTGATTGAATATCTTTACTTAATTAACATTGAAGCACATAATGGAATTTTCACTTGGACGAACAAATGGTTAGGATCGAATTAAGTTGTGTGACGAATAGATCGGTTCCTTGTTTCAGATTCTTTAATGCTAGAAGGCCCTCTAATGGAAGTAAACATTCTCCCTAAAGCGGGGTCTGACCTTTCATCAGTTCAGTTATGGATGGACACCATCTTTGCTCCAAAGTTCAAGCCCTTCAGGTTTGAAAAATTATGGCTAACTCATCCATATTTTTAGGAGATTTCCAATACACGGTGGTCACAAGAAGATACTACACACGACACCTTAATGTATAAGTTTCAACAGAAGTTGAAGATATTCAAGCAAAGTTTGAAAAGTTGGAACAAAAATGTTTTTGACAACATCTTCCAAGATCAACTATCTATTGAGAAAAGTCTGAAAGAAATCCAAAGGTAATATATTTCGCATGTGTCTAACGAATACCTGAAAATAGAAGATTTACTGAAAAATAACTTGAGGAACGATACCAGCCGGAGGAAACTCTATGGTGTCAAAAATCAAGAGTGTAATAGATGAAATAAGGGGAAAATAATACCAAATTCTTCCATAGATAAATGATACACCGAAGGCACATAAATTGGCTTTATAAGTTGGATAATGAACATGGTGATCCTCTCATGGAACATGTAAACATGTAGAATGAGTTGGCTAACTATTACAAAACTCTCCTCTCAGAAACCATCCAGGACAGGTCTCAAGCCATCAATAAAATAACAAGGCACATTTCGAAGCTCATCTCTCTGGAAAAAAAATGAAGCACTCATAAGACCCATTTCAATAGAGGAGGTAGATCAAGCAATGAAAGAAATTCCAGTAGGAGAAGTGCCAGGAATGGACGGTTTCACCATAGACTTCTTCCACCATTGTTTATCGATGATAAGGGAAGATGTATGGAAAGTAGTAGAAGAGTCATGTGCATCAGGTAAAATTTTATCAACACTCAATACTACCTTCCTCTGCTCATACTGAAGGAGGAAACGGTCGCCCAACCAAATAAATTTTTACACGTTACACCTTGCAATGTAATCTACAAGATTATAAAAAAAATTATTTCCTCAGGCTCAAGGCAATCCTCCCCTTCATCATCTCCAAGGAGCATATGGGTTATGTGGAAGGTCGATAGATTCTAGACAAAATTATTCTGGATCATGAGGTGATGCACTCTATTAATTGTACAAAAACTCTAGGTATGTTAATTAAACTCTACCTCTCCAAAGGTTTGGATAGAATGAGTTGGAAATATATGCAATCGCTACTTTTATCTCTTGGTTTCACTTATGAGTGGGCCAATTGGATAAAAAATTTAACTTCCATGACCTTCTTCTCTATCTTGGTAAATGGTGTCCTGTAAAAAATGTTTTCTCCCAAACGGGGAATCCTTAAAGGAGATACTCTCTCCCCTTTCCTTTTTATCATTATGGCAGAAGGTATAGGCTATTACATCAAATATTGAATTGTATAGGGTTCCCTTCAAGGTCTTACATTACATGATATTCAACCTATCGCCTATCACGGTCAATTTGTAGACGATACCATGTTATTGGTCTCACCCATGGCTAAGGAAGCATAGTCTAAGATTAATACAATTTTATCGGATTTTAGTGATGCTTCATAAATGCCCATAAACCTTGATAAGTCACAAATATTTTTATTTATTTAACCCATGGTCATTTAGAACCAAATTTCTTGGTTTCTTGGCATCCCTAAGAGATCCCTTCCCTCCAATTACCTTGGTATTTCTCTCACAGACTCGGTAGCCAAAACTACAATATGGGCCCTTCTCATTCAATATCTCACCAATCACCTAATCTCCTGGACCTTTCATTCACTTAACCTGGTTGGTCGCCTAGTGCTCATTAAATTTTTCCTACAAGCTATTCCAACTTATCTCCTATCTTTCTTTACTGCTCCTAAGTCGGTCCTTAAAAACCTTCGCAACATTCAAAGAAAATTAATTTGGCAGGGGAATAAATMAGAAAGAAATTGGGCTCTTGTCTGCTGGGAAAATTTATTCAAGACAAATCTCAACAATGGTCTTCGCCTTGGGGATCCTCTCTTTCTCAATGATGTAATGTGTGAAATGATTTGGCGGAGATGGCTTAAGCATCCGATAGAGMTATGGGAGAAGCTATGGAAACAAACATATGYTATGCAAATCAATGATGCCTAACTTATTTGATTATATGATCCAATTATGGGATTGATTACTTGGAATGCAGCTTGGTGCAAGCATCCTCTCATTCAACATCATGTCATATGGGAATTAAGAGACAACAAGGATGCCCTCTTTTGGAAAGGTTCCTAGAAGAAACTTCCCCCACTGTCATCTCTTGAGTGCATTCAACACCTCCAGACTCAAATGAAACATAAGGACTCTGCAAAGGTAGGATATTTATGGAAATCAACATACTATAACACAATGTGGAGGAATTGGAATATTTCGTACTCAGATCTCAACCTCCCTAAGAACTGCAATCTGGATATCTATAAATAAATAACAGATCAAAGAAAGGTCTGATGGAGAGATGGTAAGGAGATTTTGAGATAAGATCATTCCACAATGGGTACTTTCACCATCAAAGAATCCTACTTCATTAAAGAAAATTTCCATGAGTTGCCCAAGGACTAGATATGGCATACAATATGGAAGACAAACCTTTGGTCAAAACTGTCTTCCTTTCTCTGGCTCTTAATTCATAATTTTTGTTTAACATGGGATAACTTAAGGAAAAGAGGATTTACTGGGCCCTTTGTTTTTCCACTCAACATGCAACACAAGAAAAAAATTCAACATATTCTTAACGATTTCCCCTTCAACACAAACATTTGGGATAATGCGGCTCAAATAATGAGGATATTTGATTGAATCAGAGATATCATCATTGCAACAATTCAGACGTGGTGGTTCATATCCCATCAAAAGTCGATCATTAACATAATTTGACATTTCTTTCCAGGATTTATGGTCTATCATGTCTGGAAGGAGGGAAACCAAAGGACATTTCTTTCAAATCCCTCCTCCAGTGCTCAGGCCTGGTCTAAAATCTATGACAACATTCAAGAAACAGTCAGATCAAAATAGTGATAACTTGAAGACCTCAAAGGTAACTCAAATGAAAGAATCACATTATCCTAGTGGAATCCTCACCTCATCCCAAGTATGTCACTCCTCATTCTCAACCAATATTTCACCAAAATCCCCTCTAAATGACATTGTTCTCCTCATGGATTCTTCAAAGAAAACTTTGATGGACATTCCAAAGGAAATCCTAGCCCAACAAGTTTTGGAGTGGTAATCAAGAATAGTGAGGGAAGAATGAGGCATGTAATTCCAAGGAACTTTGGTTTTAACACTAATAATTCATGAAATATTTGGGGTCTAATAAGGGGAATCCAATAAGATTCCCAATTGGGCCTAAAACAATTAATCATTGAAGGGGACTCTTAGGTCATTATCTCCCTTGCAGCAAAAATTATTCATGGGTCAGATCCTCCTAATATCTTTCCTAGCTCATGCCTCATAAGTTCATTGGATATTTTCAAATCCCTCCTTAAGCCAGATATTGTTCTTATCCCTTCGCATGTACGAAGGGAAGAAAACAAAGTCACAGAAAAACTAACAAATGCTAGAGTCAATCAAATAGGATATGATATAAGCATAGATTCCAACTCTCGACCTACTCTCCCTCTACTGGATGAATGAATGGATTTGGCTCACACATACTTCAATTCCCTGGATGGGCTGACAAGCGTCCATATGAATGAAAACCTGGGAATTGTCCACTGCCCCCAACCAGATTATGTGACTTCTGAGAATGGACATTAAAGTGAGGGAGATTGTTGAGTTCTCTCACAGTAGACAAACATTAATTCTTTGGTTTGGAATGACAGTGCAAGAAATTAAGGAAAGTATTGTGATTGACAATGAGGTTCTTTCTAGATTAATGGCGATCTTAACTCACATGAATGGTATTATTTCCTCCTCAACTCCATCTATGCTTGGTATGTCTTTCTTATCCATGTTTCTTACAAGTTTGGTTTCTCTACAAATTGGATTTTATAGTGTCTGGTTCTTAGTTTGTTTCCATCCTCCTTGGGCCTTGGAATTTCCTTCTCTTTCCATGCCCCATGAGTGTGGATGCTCTATCCATGACCCTATTTATTACCACTACCTTATAACTTGTCGATGAGCATAAAATTATCCTATAAGAGCTCATAGTCCATCCTAATCCTCTGCTCCTCCTCCAACTAACATCCCATGATAGTGATTCAGAAAAAATGGGCTTGTCCCATCGTGGAGGAAACTTCATCCTCCACACTACCCCTACAACCTATGGAATATTTTGGATTGACACATGATCCCATTCCTCACTCCTCACCTACTTCGAAAGCTGTATACCCCCCCCTCTATAAACTTGGCCAGAGGAACACTAGGGTTCTCCTATATTGGAGGAATTTCCTCCTCCTCATGCTCTTTTGGAATGCGCAGAACCCCCTAAGGCCCCTACTCAACAGGAAGCGATTTGAAGGAATTTTCTTTCATAGGAGTAGCTAGACCTACTCATGAACATCTGCAGGGACGCGACATATCAATTGTTCTGATATGAGAATATATAAGACAATATTGGATTCTCTATTTTCAACTCTCTCAAACAAGTCTTCTTAGAATCATAGCCCAGAGTGAATCTAACCATACAACCTTGCACAAGTTTGGCATCAGAATTCATAGAACAATGGGAGTAGGGGAACATGTGGTGTATGAATTTATTTTTTGTAGTCACTCATGTTCATTTTGTGTAGAATGGTTAGAATTAGTTTTCTAAAGATTTCTTATCAAAGTATTGTAATAGCTATAGTTTTTGAGATACTTGTAAACATTCTAGAAACTCTAGTACATAGGATCATGGCGTTGGTCTTGGTTTCCATTTTTGGCAAGAAAAAATTCATGCTTCCAAGATCTTGTATGTTTTACAGTTATATAAGGTAATACAAGTTTTAATTTACAAAAACAAATAATAATTTTGAATCAATGAAAAATATATTAGGAAGTTACATAAAGAAAAATAATATAATAATAAAAAAAATAACTTGACATGTTATATGAAATAAAAATTTATTTTTTATAATGAAAACATTTTTACTACTAAAGTCTATGAAGGTATATATACTCTACGTCCATCTAGATTTGAACTTGTGACCTCTCTGGAGGAAACTTAAGTTCTTAACCATTAGGCCCACTCAGGATGTATATTCTACATTTGATATCCATGTATACAACCAAATTGTTAGTTTTTGACATCTTAAATGGTCATGAGACTAGGATCAAAAGTCCTTAGTATTAACCCTAAACATGTATGTGCATAAAATTAGATAGAATAAAAGTTTAATAAGGAAAATCGCTTGATCTTTGACAAACATAAACTCTATATTTTTTAAAAGACTTAAGAAATGAACTAAATATCCTCACAAGTAACAATAATATTGAGGACATATATAGTTAATTTACAACAATAATTTGAAGTTGTACATGAACACATTCTCTTTCAAAACTTCCTACAAAAAGGAAAATTGAATGGTCAACCAGTAGTATGACAAAGACTATACGATTTCTAGAAAAACCATTAGAAAAACATTTGATGAGTCCATAAAATATATCAAAATAAATAGTTACAAACAACTAATTAAAAGGAAAAAGAGATACTCTATAAAGAGAAATCAAGGGAAGTTTTTACAACTTTCTAAATTCGATCCTAAAAAATTTGTAGGCAAACTCTAACTTGAAAAACTAAATAAATAATATGATTGTTAAAAGGGACTAGAATTCATACCCTAAAAAGATTTGTGAGTCCCCTAATGCTTTCACAAAACATTTAAATCCCTATTACAAAGCGAGAGGTTTTTAGTTTGGAAGACATTGAGTTAGAAGTTAAATATCTAGTGGAAGGAAAAGCTAAGGACATCAAATGTTATGAAGAAGAAATCCTAAAATTTGAAGGCTATTCTCTTATCCCTCACTTTGATAAGCTTCTAAATATGGTAGTGAAAAAGGTTTTCCTAAATTATGGGATCAAAGCCTCAATGTTCCTATTTTTAAAAGTGATGACAAAGATAACCCCTCAAATTATAGGACCATTATGATTAGCTCTCTTATATTTAAGTTATGTAGGATTATTGTGGAAAGAAATATTAGCATATGGTTAAAATTTAGGGAAAAAGGGATAAAATTCAAGATATTTTTGGAAGCTACCATTCAACTGTGGACCACTTAGTTATTATTAGGATTATTGCAAGGGAATGTTGAAACAATAAAATCAATCTCTTATATTGCTTTCTTGACTTTAGGAAAGATTTTGATATAGTCCCTAGAAATAACATTTTGAATAGATTATAAAGGTTCCTCTTATGTTGAGAGATATACGATAAGGTTGTATGAGAAAGTGTTGAGGTCATTTCCTGCTTCCAAAAAAATTTCCTCCCCTTTTCTACTTTCCCAATTTCATTTCTCCCTTTCTTTTCCCCCTTCTACACTTACCCATTTTTTCCCTCTTCATTTTCCCCTCTTACTACCCCTTTCTAGTTCTAACACTTAGTCACATTTTAGACCGCAGGTTCCCAGGTTGGCAGACTCACTTTTTCTCACCTCCATATACAAATTCACTTCACGAGTCTCATAGACCACCGTGGTGTTTCATACTTAGTCAATTTTACGATCGCGGGTTCCCAGGTTGATGGGATCGATTTTTCATGTTCCTGTGTTCTGTGATAGAAACATTGCACCACATAGTTCCAAAATCTACATTTTGATCCCCAGACTCCCATGAAACTACCTAAGTGCCATTCTTCCTAGCAAGAAATTGTTTGACCGCCACATCGTCCCACACTTAGCCCTTTTCATTCCTCTTACCATCATGGTCTCTTGGGTTCCTGGGTTCCTGGGTTCACAAAAAATATCAAGTCACATATTGACTCCATCCGTCCTGTCCACCCTTGCGCATTTTCCAATGCACATTTACTATGATTTTAATGCTAATAACTTACCATACAGGCTCGAAGGGATGGCCATTAATTAGCTAAAGGCTCGAGGAGACCTCCTATTAAAGAGTATTAAATAAGATTTATGGAGGATTATATTATCTCCCACGAGCATTCATTCTTAACATAATTTGGAGCAAGTGAACATCTTTGTCGACTTATGGCAGCAGGTAGAAAACATTTATGTGGAGATACGCTGAATATTTTTGGACGTGAAGATCAGAGTTTTCAGTGGTCCAGGGAATATTCCTATTATTCATCCCATTCTACCGAGAAGGAAATAATATGGACATCTGGAATTGCATGCGCAGGGTGTGTCCCAAGATTTTTTTATTACAAGGAGTTGGTATCCTAGAGCACTGAGAGATACATTCCAAACCAGTGAATCATCCAGTTGTGAGACCATTCCCTTGTCTCTCTATCACCTCAATTTTTTCGTAAGTTGTTGAGGGTCCCTGAGCCAATGCTCACCTTCAGAGGTGAATATTGCAGGGAGTTCTTAATAAAGCATGACAATGGATGTGACCTCTTACCTGAATTCCTGGAGAACCCAACAGTCATCCTCGAGGATATCACAAGATTGCAGGTTGGTGCATTAAAAAATCCCTTTCGGGAAATTACATGGATTTTTACGAGAATAAAAGGACAGGAAACCACGACCARCATCTCCCAGATGATTCTTTACATTATTTATTTTACATTCAAGGAACAAGACATTTTCAAATAGGGTAAGTTGATTTCCATTGAAATCTCTTCCCAATCGGTGCAATACAAGAAGGATAATAATTTTTTTATGTCATCTTATTTGGTCTTTGTGATAACACATTGTTGTCAATTCCCGATATTATCTATCTGCAAGAAGGTAAACTATGATCTYGACCYAGTAACCTTCTAGTATCAATCATTATAGAGGCACACAACCTCCCATCACTTTTATGAAGTATTTAATGATTTTGTTTCAGTTTTCAAAGAATTGATGTTTGGAAAAAACGCTCCCCGACTGTCTGACCAGGCGAGTAATTTTCTGGATAGGAAAGTGACCCTAGAAAAAATGGAAAATTATAACGTTATAAGGATTTTTGGATCCAAAGAAAATACTTCCTTCCTTCGATGTCACATATATAAAATATTGTTTATTGTTGAGATAGGAAGGCATTACACCTACTGGTTGCAATTTTTCCATGAAAAAATAAAAAAACAATTCATACCTCTGCCTTGGAAAGTCGAGGATTTCATATTCAGGAATATGAACAAGATTGAAAAATTTGCGGGCCACTTCCACAACCTCAATTTGAAATATGCTGAAAAAGTAAAAGGGTTCGACCCTAATGGTATTTTTGTAGAACATCTATTGGTTATCGGTTTCAAAAATTCTTTCATTAACACTATCCTCAATTAAGATGGATATAATGCCTCAGGAACTCCTGGTCATTACACCAATGACCTAGAGATATTACTCAACACCAATGAGTCGTACAAGAATAAGGGAAAAGGTTTCAGTGAGAAAAGTGCCCAACCCCCGAATGCCATGCCCAAGAGTACAACATATTGGATAAGCGCTCCAACGACCTACCCAAGTAATAAAGTCACCCACATTTCTTCTGGCGGAGGAGGCGATAAGAACCCTCCTTCTGGAAAAATTGAAATTTCTCATAAAATTCCCATGAGGAAGAAACAAAAAACATTGTGCAAGAAGAGGAGGTACCTCGGGGAGAAAGTGATATCCACGATCTCTCCCTTGAGGATATGGAACTAGAAATTGACATTGAGAAAGTGTTCCCAAACAATGACCAACTAAAGAACACTTCTCCCTAGAACCCTCAGATAGAAATTATTGGGACTGAGACCTTCGATGAAGAAGATTCTTTTGCATTTCAAAGCACTATTTTTTACAGTGAATCCAAAAATTTGATTATTGAAAAAAGAGATGTAAAGAATAAGAAGGGGAAATCTCATTCAGAAATTAACCTACAAAACATGCGACCTTCCTAGATCTTCTAGATACACCGAGAAACTAGAGATGCTCTAGACAACTCTATTGATGACCTTGAAGAAAATAATGTCAGGTTAAAGGAGTGAATCAAAGAATTGGAGGGATCTCTAATGCCCCTTCCAATGTTGGCTAGTCCTTTAGCAATGATCGGTCCTACCACACTTGCAGAAAAGTTAAAAGGATTGGCAAGCCTTCTCACATCATATTGAGGCTACGTGGAAAAGAATATAAAGAAAATAATGGAATTAATAATAGAGGCTTGGGAGATGTCCAAGAGTATGGTCTCTTTTGTAACAAGAGAGCATGCTTTCATGAATATTTTCAAGAAGATTTGAAAAATGAGCAAGGTTTCTACCTCGATGTAGTTGTGTATTTTGTTGTTAAAGTTACTAATATGATATAATTAAGAAGGAGAGGGGAGAATCTCCCTTCCTCGAACCAAATAAAACAACTGAACGCATGCTAGAAAAAAAAGGTAAAAAACCTGAATGGTATCGTTCAAGCATGCATCCAGGCCAAAACTAGAAGAGAGGAACTATTCAAGAAGCTAACTAAGATAGATCTAGCTATAAGTAGCAATGAATTCCAAGACCCGAAATTGATACTCAACTCCTTGTTTTTTACCAAGCAAGAATTTGATGAACAATTTGAGATCTTTAAAGGGTTGTAATTTGAAAAATTATATGGAATTCTTGAATATGGTTAAGATGGCGTGGAAAATTGGCTAGTTGATTATTCGATTAAAAACCAAGATATTGAAGAATAATTGTGCAAAATTTCTATTGATCTAAGGGACTTGGAAGGTGAACTCTTCAATATAAAAATCCGGCATGAAATCAACTTCGCGCCAATGAGGAGCTACATCAAGGAGTGGTTCAAAAAGGTTGTCGAGAAGCTTACCAATGAAGGGAAAAGGACGGTTGAGGCGGTTCCCATAACCGCTGAGGAAATCCATAATAGGACATCAGAAAGCAGATGACAAACCATGAGACACCATCATAGTAAGTTTATGTTGATCACATATTTTTATCTTTATTAAAATCTTCATCCAGTTACTCCACCTCTTTAAATAGAAAGGTTTAACCGAAGACTGATATTTTCCCCTTTTCTTCTTACCAGGTCTTGTTGTCTTCCACCACCCACTTTATTCTTTCTAATAAATTCATTCTTATACATATTTTCTTTATGGTCCATGGGAGCCCCAATATTAGTCATTATGACAAACACATTTCAATTTTAGAGAATATGTATTGAACTATATATTTTTTAGAAATTCCAAGAGAACTATTTTGGGAACAATCTTGACTGTACTTTGTAACCTAGTTTTTCTGAATATAAAGTATTTGAGGTTGATCTATCATTATCTTGATTTGAGCTACCCAGGTACCAGTCTATTAAAGTTCTCTTATGCATTCATATAATTTTCTTTTAGTTTTTTTTTATGTTATCATAAATCTTTAGCCCTACTATGATGGATGTGATGAATTATGTTTATTTACTTTAAATGTATGAATGTATGTGTGTTTCCTGGTCCATTCTCAGGAACTCTCTTTTAAAAAGAAAATAAAAATATGTTTCATTTTTTTGTCATATCTATTTCATTTCTTGATGGAATTCTTACAAAAGTCCCACATTTTATAAATCTCAGACAAAGGAGTACCCCCTATATAAAA
>SNQJ01S0050506.1:53845-66264 GCA_010110895.2 Picea sitchensis
GCATCCCCTTCATTTTTCTCCAGAGACCGCTCTTCCTCAGCGAGCCTCTCTTTTCACAAGCCCGTCTACTTCCACAAGCACAACACCTAGTGAACCAATCATGGTTGTTTTTATAGTTTCTTATGTTCAAAACATGTCTAAGTTATTGAGCCGACTTGTGCAACAAGTTATAACTAACTTGTTTATTTACAAAGACTTTTGGGACCACCACAGATCATCATTCCAGTTATTCAATGCTAAACCTAGCATCCCCTTTTACTTTTATAAATCGATCACATGCATGGATCGATTTCCTTCATCTCTATGATAACAAAAAATGATGCTTCCTTCAAACCATGTTCATATGATCATAGGAATAGAACCACATGATTATCAATTTAAGCGACACATTACATTCTTCCCTTTAAATATCTTTACCATATGACCAATGGCGGTGACCTCACATGAGGGGAGACAAGCGCTAATCAATTCAACGGTCATGATTCAATATCCAATGAGATGGGCAATTGTCGGGACTTTGGGCCTTCGCCCTCCTGTTCTTTGAGAGTTCGCAACCTTTCAAATCTCCCGAAGCATATTTTTCCGAACAGATCAGACGATTCTCATTACATCACAGAACCAAATCAATGGTTATATTCGATCCTTAAATCCCTTAATCCGATGACTAGGACTTAATCAAGAAATGAGATGGATGGCCACCATTTAATCCATGAATTCATATATTATATTTATGCTGTCCTTCCATCATTTTTTGATCAATGATTGAGAGTACACCTGACATCAAATCAACAGTCGATATCTCCTTCGGGTCTCCAGACTTTGAAGATTTCAAATATCAACCCCTTCTTTCTTTCGTATGTCAATATTCTGGAGCTATCAATCCACTGACACATGTTCCTTTCAGATCACGGTCGAGATCTCCTTTGGGTCTTTGGACTTCAAAGATTTCAAATATCAACCCCTTGTTTCCTCCAAAGTGATCACCTGTTGAGTAAGTCATAAGTGGTGGAGACCGCTTGTAGTTGGTTAGCACTTATACTTACACTATCCTTCCACTGTAGTAGATCAACGATCGAGAATGCTCCCGAAGTGATCTTCATATCAGACTTCTCGTGTCCACTTACAGACTTCAACATTCAGGACTTCCGGACCTTGGGCAAGTGCTGGTGGTAAAACTCCCGAAGGAAAACTCCCATAGTGACGTAACTTTCTTACATCACTTGATGATGTGTCATAAGATGAGTAGCTTCCTCGTGTCACTTAGATTCATGATTTGCACGTACCTGAAATGCCAATTCAACTTGACACTTGTCATTCTCTAAATGTGCCACGTGTCCTTGCTGACATGGACTGCTGACGTGGTCTATCACAGTTTCTTACTGACGTGGTCTATCAACGTAGATCTCCCGATGTGACACATGTTCTTCTCCTGGATCTAACGATTTTCCTAACTCCTGAAATATATCTCAAATTGATGACTGAGAGTGACTTCAGACCTTCGTCCTTCAAGACTTCGAGACTTTTGACATTTCTTGGTGGTGAAACTCCAGAAGAAATTCGCCTGGAGTGACGTAACTTGATTATGTCACTTGTTGACATGGCAAGAAACAATTTCCTCTTGACACTTGTCATCATCTGATTATGCCATGTATACTTGCTGACGTGGTCTGCCACATGTCCTTGTAGAGATGGTATGCTGATGTGGTCTACCACATGTCCATGCTGACGTGGTATGCCACATGTCCATGATGACATGGTCTGATGGCATGGTCTTCCTGATCTAACGGTCATCACATTCTCTCCAAATCCGATGGTCCTTGTTCATTTTGGATTTCCGGGCTTCAGGTATTTTGAATCTCAAACTGAATTCTTCAAGTGAGATTTCTTTGGACCGTAACCTCCTCACAAATTTAGATTGGAACTAAATGTTGTTCATCGATCATGTTCTCAGATCGATGGCTCAATCTATCTACGGTGCTTCTCTTCTGTCTTATCCTATCCTTTCACTTAGAATGATCTAACGACTGACGAAAATTCGCATAAATGAGATCTCAGATGTTACCTCGCTTATCCTATCCTTCCACTTGAGAATGATATAAAGACTGATGGGAAATTGAGTTTGATATGACGGCTAATGGGTATTTATATAATCAAATTTTCATCCCTTTAGCCCCACTTATCCTATCCTTCCACTATAAGATGATCCAACGGTTATGAAAATACTCGAAGAAGATCAATGGTTGACAATGATTGTAGAACCACAACTTGCGAGTGATTTAACTCGACACCCAAACTCCATAATTTGAAGTTGTGCTTTGTTGGTGAGTCAACCATAGTCGTCGATCTTTGAATCTATAAGATCTGACGATCCTGACTAATTGCGAGATTGGAAATAGCACAATGTTTAATTATTCTTTCAATCTCTGCAATTTATCCCTGTCGTTGATCTGGGTATTGCGCCTCTGACGGTCACGACTTAATCTGGCTTAAACTGATCATTTGTTGGATCAACCACAATCATTGATATTCAAGTCTATGAGATCTGACGATCTATACTAATTGCGAGATTGGAAATAGTGAGTTTTTTAATTCTCCTTCTGATCTCTGCAATTTATCCCTGTTGTTGATATGGCGATTGCGCATCCAATGGTCACGACTTAATCTGGCTTAAAATGATCATTTTTTGGATCAACCACAGTCTTCTATACTCGAGTCTATGAGATCTAACGATCTAGGCCAATTGCGATATTGGAACTAGCAAGTCGTTTAATTCTCCTTCTGATCTCCGCAATTTATCCCTGTCGTTGATCTCACTTACAGATCTGATGGTCACAATCCTCCAATGATCCTCAAGCCCACGGTCACTCATATGACTGATGTCCATTTATATGAGATGATAAACAGGGTCAATTTCTTGATCGGATGGTTGCAGAGGCTTATCTTATCACTTTGATTGGACGGCTGCTGAGGCTTCTCACCCCGAGCTTATGCTTTTCTTTCCGATATTTGATCTCTGCATTTTCTAACCCTCCTGAGATTTTATAATAGGAACATTGGTAATCCTATCATGATCAACAATAATTATGAATTTATTTTGTTCTCTCCTCCTCTTGAGCTTACGCTTTGATCTCTGCATTTGCTAACCCCCCTGAGATTTTATCATAGGAAAATTGTTGATCCTATTGTGATCAACAATAATCATGAATTGCTTCAGTTCGCTCCTCCTCTTGAGCTTACACTTTTGATCTTTGCATATTGTTTGATATTTAATGCTAACTGATATATTGTTGACATCAATGACAATCTCATCTATAGCAATGATAATTCATCATAACAACAAGTCATCACATTGACTCGTTGAGATTTTTTTTTTATTGGGAGGTGATGGATAATATACTTTCTGACCAAATTTAACACGGCTAGACATATTTCCCTCACATATGTATATTTCTCACTTGATTTTCCAATATATATATATATATATTAATTAAATATGTTATAATATAAAATAATTTTTATATTATATTATATTATATCATATTTATGTTTCAAAATCTTTATGAGGGGAGTTTCAAATATAAGCCTAAGTATTTTTTAGAACTCCCTATAATATAGGAAATTCCTATTTTTTTTGCAAATCCCTATATTATAGGGAGGCCTAGAAAATAGAGAATTCCTTTTTTTTTTTTTTAGGAAATCCCTATATTATAGGGAGAGATGGATAAAAGGTAAAAGTAAAAGATTAAAAATGTCTACAAAAGGAAAATTGAGTTTAAAAATAAAAATAAAATAAAAAATAAAAATGAAAAACTAAAAGTGGAGAATATTAAAATTTAAAATACAAATACTTACAACAACACACTTAGTGTGAATTATTTGTTTATCCTTATCAAATAAATTAAATAATTTACAAAAAATAAAACAAAATAACACACATGAAACAAAATAAAAATGTTTACAAAATAAATAATAAAAATAAAATAAACATTTACAAAATAACATACAAAATAAAGTTAAAATGGAATCAAAATAAACATATATGCAAAAATAAAATAAAAAATAAAGTAAATAAATAAAGTAAAATGATATAATATAATTACAAAAAATGGGAAAAATTAGATATATATAGGCAAGTCGAAGTCCCACTCCTCCTAGATTACACTATTCAGGCTTACTAGGATATCAATGTGATAGCTAGTGTGTTCTGAGGGGTAACATATGTCAACTTGTGAGTGCATGGGACTAGAGAGGGCCCCTCTTGAATGAGTAAGGATGGAAGGAGCACCAATGATGAGGGATCACCAACGAGGAGGAGGGACTAGATTGTAAGGGATCTCTGATGACAAGGAAGAACCTAATGAAAAGGAGCACTAATTAAGAGGGATCATCGACGATGAGGGATCGTCGATGACGAGGGAAGACTTGTGTCAACACCTTGAAGGATAATTTCTAGTCTTATGTGATGATGTGTATATCCTCGTTAGTATATATGTCAGACTTAGGATGGGTGCACGTGTCATGCGAGTAACAGGTCGTGGTACTGCTACGTGTCTGAGGATGCCAGCGTGGTGGCTGAGTGAGGCTGGGGTTGGTTAATTGTTGGCTAACTTCTAGTTGTCGAGGGGACAATGTAACACCATGTTTCCCCCAGTTTGTAAATATAACTATATTGGCGAAGAAACTATGTAAAACTTGATATGTGTGAATGTTTTATTTGATGAACCTTTGTATAAAAGGTGAATGAATGTAATTTTTATTATTAATAGAAAATGGATAAGTGTTGTATAACTCCTGAAAGGGGGGTTTCCCAAGAGATACCACATATCCTATGAAAGAGATGGTGAGGGGAATCTAGAATGGTTGAGATAAAAACCAAAAAACCAGTACTTTGTTGGATTTAATTGCTCAGGATTAGAACAACCCTCTGACCCAAGAATGAATTACAGTCAGGATGGTAGGTGGGAAAACCTCCTCAAGAATTAATGAGGGGATGGGGCAGAGGACCCATGTGTAAGGCTTACATACCTGACCATGGACTGGGAATTTGGGCCACACAGAATCTTGCTGAGGAGGGAAAGAAAGGAAGGCATGGTGGGTAGAGGAATGATGCGAAGAGTGCAGATATGAGAAACTAAGATCTTGGGTTTGATGGAGAACTATGATAGAAAGAGTGTGTTCTGATCGCAGAAAATAGAGACTGAGATGAGAGAAGGAGAGTAACCTTCATCCCTATCTATGACTGAGTCGGGAGAAGGAGAGTAACCTTCGTCCATATCTATGACAGAGTCAGGAGAAGGAGAGTAACTTTCATCCCTATCTTTGACTAAGCCGGGAGAAGGAGAGTAACCTTCGTCCCTATCTATTACTGTGCCGGGAGAAGGAGAGTAACCTTTGTCCCTAACTTTCATTGAGCTAGAAGAAAGAATTCAATCTCAAAGAAATGTGCTCTAGCTCGGGGGTGGCCAGTGGTAAATCCATTAGGAGTGACTGAGCATATGGTTGGGTGGAAACGGGCACCCCTTTCAGCAATCGCATCATGTCTTCTGGTTCTGATAAGTGTTTTCATACTTTGTGTATTGAACTGAAATAATGGATGAATTCATGGGTTTATATATGCACCTATAAATGGTTTCTGTGTGGAATGGTCATCATATGTATATGCATTTATCTCCTTGTGAATTTATGATTCTGACTGATAGTTTGTATTCCCCAGCTTATCCCTTGAGGCATATTGGGACATAAGCCTGTAGGACGGCCGAGATAGAAGATATTGTGTCAATCTGACCCTCACATGGTACTTCGGCAAATGCCTGCTTCAGGAAAATGGAGTGGAAGTTAAGCCAAAACCCCCGAAGGATGGAGCCGTGAAGTGACTAGGACCATTGATATGGGGATCCTTCAGATTCTCTCCTAGCCATTGGATCTACGATGAAGTCATCCTGACGTTGACTGCTCCAGGAGAAAAAATATTTTGTAACATAAAAACCCCTGAAGGTCGGAGTTGTGAAGTAATGTGGACCATTGATTTAAGGATCCTTCGGGACCTCTCCTGATCATTAGATCATGGGGACACATGTATCACATCGAGAGTATGTGGGGGCCTACATATCTAGTGATGGCGTTGCTAGGGGTGGCGACCCCGTGGCATGGTAAAGGGACCCTTGAGTGGAAGTTACATGTTGTAGATCTTTGAGGTTACATGGACACCCTCAGACCGATAGATATATGTCGAGGTCAGCCCGATATTAACTGCTTCGAGACAATAAGGGTGTTGTAACATCAAAACTCATGTAGGCTGAATTCACGAAGTAATGAGATCCATCAATCCTCAGATCCTTCGATATCCCTCTCAGTCGTCGATATATAGGGGATGTGTGGACCTATATCCTTTACTCCGGAGACTTGGCGCTCAAGGGAATTTGAGGTGTGGTGCATCGATATTCTCTAAAGCCCGAAGTGACGAGATTCATTGATTCAAGAATTATTTGGGACTTCTCCTAACTATCATAACTAGGTTGTGGTTAGCTCGACATGGACCTACTCCAGAAGAAAAATGGAGACTACACGACAAAACCCACAAACGTCGAAGTTATGAATTAGTGGAGGTTGTTGATCAAAGAGTTACGTGGACCTTCCTTGGCTGGGAGATCGAAAGGCACGAAGGATGATCAGTATGGAGTAACGTGGTGCAATGATATCAGCCAGAGTGACGTGAACCCAAGTTTGACATGCCACATATCACTTGGATTCATGCGTATCACATACCTTGTAGACCCATTGGAATGTGGCACATGTCACCCCTAGCCCTTTACATGTGTCATCCCTTGGTACGTGCCCACCTAGCCAAATTGGTTGGTGAAGTGACCAAAAATCTGAGAGTCTAGGACTTCAGGACTCCAGAGGATTTGGGGTGTAGTATTGTAGAGATAATGAAAGGCTCGAAGGCCGCAGACACATGGCACCAGATCCGGTACTTCGGAGGTCTAACACACTGGAAGGAAGTGGGTGTAAAGGTTGAAGACTCCAGAAATAGTAGGGATCTTGAGGAGATCTGAATTGTCCATCAACTGGGATGCATGTCAATACATCATTAACTCCAGAGGGGAGTCACACCAAAGGATTTGAATCTTGTTGATATGAAAATCCCCGAAACTCGGAGTAATAGAGAGGATCTCAACATTTTTTCATTTGGGGACGCATGGCGGAAGATCTGTTAATTTGTAGGATAGCCACTTCGGAGAAAAGTGGAACAAGAAATCTCGAAGTTTCGGAGGCCAGAGTTCACCTAAGTCGTCGATATCAGAGGATAGGTGTTAGAAGATCTGTCACTCTAGAGGAAGTCTTATTGCGAGAATTCGAGAAATCACGAAGGTCAAAGCTCTGGAATTCATCATAACCATTGGTAGTGGAGGACGTGTGTCAGGAGATCTGACACTCTAGAAGGATTTCACTTTAGAGGTTTTTTGTTTGTGAGTAATTTTGAATTCACCGAAGTGTATATTCCATAAGTAATCATGGGTTGTTGATCTTGAAATAAAATGAGGACCGATGATGCCCGTAGCATACCCAAAATTCGTCGATTGGACAGTTCGAGAGATTTGTGGTGTCATAAGTTGAAAACGTCCAGATCCCGAAGCTATGAAGCAACGAAATAGGTGCCTATTGTCTTGGTGTCTAGTCATAGCCCGCAATCATATGTGATTGTAGTTGGAGGGAAGGGGATAGTCCTGGAATTCAAATCTAAAGGCCGAATGTCGAATTCCCTGGTAGCTTGTGAGTTAGTCGAGGATCAAGCCCAACCATTGGATTGGTTGGTGGATGGATTTCCACCATAGATTTTAGAACCCCGGAAGCTACGGGATATGAGAGAACTTGAGAAGAATAATATTCAGTCAGATCCACATGGAATCCCCGTGTCCCTGACTAATGGACACCCAAGGAACTTGGGAGAGGTATATCTACTAGTTATGAGGTCAGTTTTCAGCATGGAGACTGTGGTTGGAAATCTCTGAAGGAGAAGAATGTGATAGAGACACTGAATGGAGGATTTGATTACTTAACAAGAATGAAATTTTGATGTCCCATTTGTTAAAAAGTCTTTAAGGGGTTGGTTGTGTTACAAACAAGGATCACCAATCTCTGGCTTCTGAGAGATGTTGAATCTATCATTTTCAGGAATGGAGTCAGGGTGGTCAAAGACGATGAGAAAATATAGCTCCAACGATGAAAGAAGACAAGTGGCATCATTGTTGAAGAATGGAGTCAAGAGAGTTGAAGTGTTAGGGAGAGGGTAGCTCTGATGACGAGAAGGCCTGACGATATCGTCGTCGGGGAATGCAGTCAAAAGGATGGGAGGATCTGAAGTTGATAGATCACGATGACTATGAAGAGACGTAATGGGTGCTGCATTAGCATCACATAGGATGATGTAAGTGAGAGGGAACCATATGGATTCCACATGGTAATGAGGTGGAAAGATGAGTGAAGATTTAGGAAAGTTCGGGAAGCCATAATTGCTTATCTGGAACTCTGATTCATGCATGGTTATAGGTGTTGGAAGTATATTTAATAGAATAATCAAACTAAGGGGTTTAATTAGATAGAATAATATAAGAAAATAGAGGGAACAATAAATAAAGAAAGGGAAGGATAAAAGGGGAAGAATATCAAAGGATTCCCCCACATGCATCTCAAGGCTAAAGAAATCGTGAAGAAAGTGTTAGCACATAAAATTGTAGGGGTCGAAAAATCACTTTGGTTTTCTTTTTTGAGTCATAGGGTTTTATAACTCCTAGGTTTTGGGTCCTGTTGTTGTGGTCATAACTCAAATTTTGATTTGAATAAGAAAACTTATGTTGATCCCTGTTTTAGAGTCTTTACGTCATAATATTATCCATCATGATAAAGATAATGGTCTTTATGCGTCACATTGTTGATCCTAAAAATCATTACCATGAAATGTCATGCCTCCAGGTTGTACACAAGTTTTCCTTTGTCACTATCCAACCGTTTATATGTCAAGTGAAAAGTCATATGTATTTTCTTCCGACTCTCCAGGAGAGTTCGCAGTGTACTCATGAGTACCTCATGCATTCATTTGTCATCATTTCAGTTAAGAAACATGTCAAAGGGGTTTTCATGGTTTTCAATGCCTTCATTTAACCAACTTTTTAGGGATTATGTCACAGATTTTCTAACATTATTCTTGAAGTGAGCGATTTGATTTTGAACTTGGAACTGCAAACTTGGCGCTATGAACTAGCGCTGCAAACTAGTGCTGCAAACTGGCTGAAGAGGATTGTTGAGTTTGAATTAATTGTTTATATATCAATTCAAATTCACAATCATCAACATCAAAACCAGGTTTATCGGGTACTCCTTGATCGCCTCCATGTTGTTTAAAGATTGAAAAAGGGGTTTATGCTACTCTATCTATTGACATTGCGAACATTTCAAATTATTTTGTTTCCAACCATCAAATACATTTCCATGGCGTCATGAATTCTGCTCACTATCCCAGACTATTACCTTGACCTCAATACATATTTTCCTCTACTAAGAATCCACGTGTCACACTGAAAACATCAACATTGCGAGATCGTTGCTTGACTCTTCATCATTAGCATGCATTGAGAACTAGGCATTGTGAACCCTCTATTCCTGAATTGTTGAAACCCTCATCTTCTTCATTAATTTGAAGTTTAATATTAACCCTTTGAAGGAGACCATTATCAAACATGAGGAGTATAGTTGATCATTTGCAGAACCAAGCTTAAATTGCATACATCATTGGCATTGAAAACTTATATTTATGCTACTAAAACTATGTTATTAGCAAACAAATTTCACTTGTCTTCCTTCCATTAGAAATCTCAGTGGTTTTTCAATTATTCCTCCTGTTTGAAGTGTGCTCCATATCATACCTTGATTTGTATAGAGTGATGTGTATAAAGCCTTGGACAAGGTGAGCTTTAGTATAAGCATATTACACTTTGCTTGTCAATTCTTCCATCCATCACTTTATCTATTAAAACATGATCTAAATTTATTCAAGGCCTTGTTTGCTAGTGTATATTGCATAGAGTTATCTGTGATTGACATCTTTAACTGAGTTTTCCATCCATTTGCCACCTTTTATAAACATTTATCTTTTACATTTTGATGGGTATTAGGCTTACACCTACAACAATCTAGGTGTGACTTCTAGTGGTAACATAAAGGATATCATGCTAACCTATTCATGAAACCAAATAAAGAGATGAAATCAATTAATCGATAAAAATGACATTCACCAACACATGAGAAGCATAATATTTCCTTTCCTTCAATCAAATTTATGAACAAGTACTAAGAGTGAATAAAATGAAGAGGAGAGTTTTTTCAAAGGTAATCATCTATGATCAAAAGAGACAATCAAACACTATCAAAGACAATCATCAACTAAGATTGAACCCCCAAACTTCCTCAAGGTAGGAAGAGAAATAACATAGACTCTAGTAGTAGAGGATTAGGAAATATGATAAAACTTTTAGTAGGGGACCATTTTCCTTTCGCTTGTAAAAGAAAAAGTAAAAAGGGGGGTTGTTGCAACCACAAAAAATGGTGATACACTCGAAGAACCAATTATCTATTACAACATAATTCTAGGGCATATACTTCAGGTATGAGTTTTAAATATAAGTTCAACAAACTCCAAACAAATTTTCAATAATCATGGGTACCACAATGATGCCAAAATTCTAAAGGATATAAACCAATATTTATAGTACTTGGAATATAATGCACCCTTTTCAAAGAGACAAATAATGAGATAAGTTATTTTACTAGTTGTACACTTCTAATTAGCTTTGGTTCAACCATGAGTTTTCCCTATTAAAACAAACAAACATATACCTAAGTGTGTTCTTCATCTCTCTTTTCCTGACATTGCTTCACTGCCAGCGAGCATCCATAACCTCAACAAAGTTTCCTCGATACCATGCAAGCATATCCCTTCTACCAACATGCATCCATAGCCTCGAAGAGTTTACTTGTACTTCTGACACTATTGATAGTGCTTTCAACTTCCTTTTTTATTTCAGAAAATTCTCGCCCTTTTATATTTAGATGTAGATATGCATATGCACATAGGGTGAAGGAAGCAGGGTGATACGAGAGTTACTTTGATTTTATAAGTGGATTTCATGCATTTAATTTAACCCACAAGCCTCCGCAAAAACTATCTTTGTATGGTCCATTTTATTAATGTGAAGTGAGTGAAGCTCAAAGAAGAGGGTGGATAGACACTTTCCTATACTTATGGATTATCATGATATGCACAACATGAACATGTGTTCCACCACAATCATCAGTCCATATCTACAGTTGACGAATTTATAAGTGTTCATTCAAATACAGAAACCCATGCATCTTATGATTGTAAGAAAAATCTCTAGTATGTGACCGGAATTGACCAACCCCTCACCGAAATTTAAAGAGAAATACTCAATTCAGGATAAGAGTCAAATCAACTCAGGGGAAAATGTCAGTAGTCAAATAAAAAGATGGAATTAATATGTACAATCATAAAGTAGGACTAAAATCAAAAATCAAATTCATGAAAGAGAAAATTAAACTAAGGGATATACATCTAAACTCTCAACCATAAAAAGAGAAAGAAAATTCAATAAAAAAAATTAAAATAAGAAGAAAACCTAGCAACAAACAATAAATTTGTTGTAGCAACAAAGAGACCATTTTTAGTGAATACTCAAAAAATAAGCAAAGGGAAATAACTAGTCAATAAATGGTAACGATTTGATATCAAGCCCAACAAAGAAAACTCCTAGAGTTTTCAATTTGAAATGAAAAAAAAACAGATAACAATAATCGATGATTCAGTGTAAAATATTTGCGACACAATTCTCCAATCCAATTTATTTCGTTGAGGGAAACAAAACAATCTCCTGGGAACCTAGAAAAATTGGTTAGTGTAAATTCTTAGTCAAAACAAATTTCCAAAATCCAATTTCATGTGATAGTCCATAACCTAAATTCTCTTAGGATTTCTTGATATAAGCAATTCCTTTGCAATTTTAAAAACATTGAATTTTCCAATGAAAGAAATTACATTTCATATTTGTCACTCAAGTGCCATTTTCTCTTTGCTATAAAAGATCATCAATAACCTCATAGATCCCAATAATTCAATATAGTAAATAAAAGAGGAAAATCATAGTTATGGAGGTCATCAAAATAGTCATTAAAATGGCTCCACGACTAGATCAGAAAACAATATGCGAGTAAATGAATGAGAATATATTTATGATAATCTATCGAGTTGGTGAAAAAAAATATTGCAAAGGAATATGAGTAGCCAGGTTTATATTGACACTTCCCTAAGTTTCCTTCATCTCAATAGAAAATATTCTAAGTTGTTG
>SNQJ01S0050507.1:0-10450 GCA_010110895.2 Picea sitchensis
TCAACTGAAGGAGGAAAATCCTCACCTTCCCCAAGGATATCTCAAGTTGTTGAGCCTCTCCAAGGCTATATAAGCAAGCTTTCTCATGGTGAAAGGGACTGAAAAGAGAGAATCACACCAAACTTATGATCTTATAAGTGGTGTTGTAACAGAGATATTTTGGAAGAAAGAGAC
This sequence comes from Picea sitchensis, assembly GCA_010110895.2. Taxonomy (NCBI): domain Eukaryota; kingdom Viridiplantae; phylum Streptophyta; class Pinopsida; order Pinales; family Pinaceae; genus Picea; species Picea sitchensis. Next base: position 175 of record SNQJ01S0050507.1, read on the forward strand.
CTATGATCTCATAGGGACAAATCAGTGAAGCTTTCATCATTCGGATCGTGGATTTTTGAGCAAGGGTTAGACAAGGAGGACTTGACGAAACTGCTACAATTCACCTATGGCTGTAAGCAATGTTTTGTCCTCATTAATATAATTTGCTTGGCCTGTCTCTTTCTAATTCATGTTTAATCTCACATGAATTTGTCTCTTTAGTAGATAGATCTATTTCGGACTAATCTTGATAGAGTAGGAAGTGGCCATACTTTGTTTGTCTACAGGACTTGTCGAAGAGTGAAAGATTGGAGCTCAACTCGGAGTGTGTAGGGAAAAACGTCAATTAAAGGTACTCATCTTCTCCTTCCTTCTCACACACTAGTCCACCTAGATCTAAAAGGAAGTCAGTGACCATGATAAGCACTTTCTGTCTTAGAGTTAAGAGTCTATCTCTTTGAGGAGATCTACCTATCCGCAGGGAGATTTTCCTTCAACAGTTCAGTGGCAGTGATTGCATAGGAGGCTCCTCAAAATTAGATCGAGTCCTCCTAGTATCAACTGGATCATCAACGAGATCCTCCGCATCCTAAAGAGTAGTCTATGCCCACTTGGGCCTCTGCTCTAGCTCTGTAACTACATCTGGATGCTCTGACTCTGCATCTGACTGTACTAACTCTAAATATAAATCATCTAAGTCCTCTGAATCAGAAATCTTGTCTGAAGAAGAGTCATCATGTGCATGCTCATCATCTCGGACAGGTGGAAGAATGAATGTGTCTGCATGCGGCTGTTGAGGTACATGCGAGACACATTCCTCGAATTGGACACTACGCTTAATGATGAGCCGGTTCAAGGAAAGATCAATAAGCCTATATCCCTTCACACCGTCGAGGTAGCCAACAAAAATTCACTCAGTGCTCTGTGGATCAATTGCCTTCCTCTTTTCAGAGGAATTTGGGCCCATGCACATGAACCGAAAATGCGAAAGTGGGTCACTTCCAGTTTGAGGCCGCTCCAAGCCTCGTAGGGGGTCTTATCCTCAACAGATCTATGGGGAGATCTGTTTTGGATTTATGTTGCACAATTAAATTCTTTGGCCCATAGTCTCTATGGTAGAGACTTTTCATGCAGCATGCACGATGCCATCTCCTTTAGAGATATTTTTTTCCACTCAGCAACTCCATTTTGCTGTGGAGTATAGGGAACTATATGCTGCAATTGAATCCCTGCCTCATGGAAAATATTATGGATCTCATGATTTACATACTCTCCCCCATTATTAGTTCATAGGACTTTTATCTTCTTTCTGGACTGTGTCTCAACCAAGGCTTTGAAATCTTTGAGGTGTTGAAAGACCTCGGATTTTTTCCTGAGAAACTAGATCCATGTAAAACGTGAGAAATCATAAACAAAAATGAGAACAAACCTCACTTTGTTGATGGATGGATGTAGAAAAGGACCCATAAGGTCACTGTGGATCAGATCTAAAGGTGCGAAAGATCGCTGAGACTGTCCTTTGTCGAATTTCTCTTGAGGGTGTTTTCCGAGAGCACATCCCTCGCATACTCCCTTGGAGAAATGGATGTCTGGTAGACCATCAACCAATATTTTCTTGCTAAGTTGTTGCATGTATATGAAATTCAAATTTCCAAACCTTTCATGCCATATCCTACTACTTTCATCAACATGAGTAAGCAATAAAGAAGAATCAAGTTCAATGAATTCAGAAAAAGTATACAATCTAGACTGATGATTTACCTCACCGATAGCAACCCTGGAGTTGGTTTGCATGTCGTAGATGTCCACGGAATTTGGTGTGAATATGAAATTATTTCCGGTGCTGGAATTTTTCATCTGATACATGGAGAGAAGGTTGACAGAAAGTTTGGGAATGTGCAACACATTCTCGAAGCTTTCATTGATGAGTTCGATCCTTCCTTTGCTGGTGACTTCGATAGAAGAGTTGTCCCCCATCAGAATAGGAGGACATTTGCATTCATTCAAAGAAGAATATACTGCTTTTGAGGCAGCCATGTGATGTGATGCTCCTAAATCTACGATCCAATAATCGGGAGAGGAATTGATGGAAATTAAGGCATGGCTAGAATTGTCTTTCTTGGAATTCGGATCTTCTAACTTCTTCTTGTTGGCACCCTTGGGGATGCAATCTCCAAGGTTATTTTTCTGAAGTATTTGAGACATTAGATCTATTTGATTTTTCATGCATGCGAATTTTGGATGGAATCCTTTGTGACAGTACGAGCATTTCTCCCCTTTTCTTCCCTTTTCCCCTTTGGATCTGGAGGCATCGGTGAAGGGTTTTGTGTACCCTTCCTTCTTCGGATGTGCATGAGATTTTTGTTTATCTTTATCTTTATATTTCTGATATTTTCGGCTGCCATCATGCAGAGTGAGTGCATGCACCCTTGGGCCTTTGATTGTGCCCATGTTGATGAGCTTGGTTTTCTCTTGTGTCATGGATTCGATAAAGTCCTCAAGAGAATGCATCTTCCAGGTGGCTCTTGAGGTGAATCTGACAAAATGGAATGTGGATACAAATATAGATAATTCATGACCAAGCTTGAAGAGAATGGTGAGAACCATTTGTTTCTCCTCCTTCAATTTATCAACCCCACAAGCTTTGAGTTGCGACAGTAAATCCTTGAATTTTGTAAAGAAATCTTGGATATTGTTGAATCTTTTTGGATCCAATGTGAGCAGATCCACCTTCAGCATGTGTCCCCTCATCTCATCATGTTTTCCAAAGTGATCTTCCAAGGTTATCTAGGCTTCATTGGGAGTCTTACAGGAAGATATGTGAAAAAGGAGATCAGGAGAAATAAGATTGCAAATTGTTCTGAGTGCCTCATCCATGTGATTTAAGTACTTGGATTTTTATATGATTGATGTTGGTTTTGTATCTGTATTCAAGGTTAACCTGTACAACCCTCTGGTTCAAAGATGTATGGTTATTTTCTGCTTCCATGCAAAATAGTTGTAAGGTGTAAGAATGAATTATTTTTGGAAATCCATCTTTCCGCTATCTTCAATCTTTTGTTCCTGCAAAAAAAATTTGGTGTATCTTTTTCTTAGCAGTCCATTGTCTTTGATACCATGTAAATGTGTTGAACCTACACAGAATACATTTAGCTAAACAGTAATACACACATTTGCAAAGAGAATTTGAGAATGAAGAAGAAGGAGGGAAAGAATGGAATAATTCTCATTAACCGTTATGAATAATAAATAATTTACACATGATACACTCTGTATAACTCAATGAGTGCACACTGGAGGAGAACCAATGTGCCATATTGGTGGTCTAGAGTGATCTAGACACACACCAACAGTTACGAGAGTGAAATTCCACCTAGTCTAGTCTCTCAGGTAGTTACGGGAGTGAACTGCCACCTAGTTGAGTTAACTAGTCAACTAGTCTTCAGTTAACTGACTGAACAAAGAGTAGTGAGGAGTTAACTCAGGAAATCAAGGGTAATGTGTTAGTATGGTGATGATCCCAAGGAAATTGCACATTAGCTGGTGATGATCCCAATGTTGCATGGTGACAAAACCAATGCAGCATCTAAACTCAACTCAACTAGTCAAACTGAAGTGTCAACTGAAAGAGAATATTCTCCAGGTGGAATATTCTCCCCTAAAATATAGGAGACTAGATAATGACTAATAAACAAGGAAAAACCTATTGACGGGCGAAATTGAACGCTCACCAACTGGAAGAGTGGATCCAGTCCGGGGTTGTCTAAATAACCCAAGCCGTTTGGGATGACCCAACCTAACGGGTTTAGCGGCTCCGTTAGCCGATCTAAGTCCTAGGAAAACAAATAAAAAATATACTAAGGAACTAATCTAAATGAAAAATAACGATTAAAACAAACTAATAAACAAATCTAAACTATTATATATACAATCTACTATCTAACACTATAATAATTCTACGAAATTAAACATCTAACTACTAACAGAATTAAATCTTATTCACAAATGTACAATATTCACAAATTACAGATTTAAATGAAAACCTGCAAAACTCATTGGTAATCTGTGCTAAGACAGATAAACTATTGTCTTTTGATTTTTTTACAATTTTATGAAAAAGAGATAAACTGAAAAACTATTTAAGCTACGCAATTAAAACACTAATTCTAACTATGTATCTAAACTAATATATTTATCTAAACTACTTATATTATACTAAATAATTAACTATTAAACAAAATATAACAAACTGACCTGAAGTAACGCTTCAGGTTTGTCCTGTGTATGATGGTCGATTCAGCGGTTTGGTGGGAGGAAACCCGCACCAGATTCTCCACGAGATTCTCGTAAATGGAAAGTTGTTGTGCTCTTCAAATATAAATAACAGGACAAACAAGACATAAAAATTACAACAATCTTATAATTTACAAATCGTCGCAGCTAGATAAGTCTATGTGCAAAGACTTGTACAAAGTGATTCATTTAACGAAAAAGGGAAACCTGTAATTCATTAAATTGAAACAAACTAATTGTTGTATTTTTTAAATAAGAGAGATCAGATATGGATGACATATAAATCAAGTTACATCAACCTTCAATGAATTATGATAGCTAAAGTAGTCGATAATAAATTGCAAACTAATATACATAAAACGTGAAACAAAAGTTTGATATATTGAAAGCGAAGGCTGTTACAAGACATCAACTTTCATCTCAGTCAGAATCATAAATCCATAGTCTCATTCTCCCACAGTGATGATGATGACTTTATTAAAAAAAATTGACAAGTATTTAAAGACTTCCCACGGGGTAAAACATCCCTATGGGAATTATCAAAACAATTTACAGAAAATCTGGAGATAATCTCCCACATCCGGCTAAAACTAACACCCTATAATAAAAATGGATCACAAAAACATCTCTCAAACTACCATATCATGCCAAATTGATCATTCCAATTCGTATGCACCTGAAAGAAGACAAAAATAGACAAGTTAAGAGGATATTTTATTGATACAATTGATAAAAAATCTATTTTTTAAGACTAGCTACAGAATCTTGCAATTCTGTAGCTGGTCTAAACGGAACCCAGAATCGTTTCAAAATCAATTCAAATCTTAAAGAATATATTCAAACTATTGAACAATATTTGATTGATTAGAAACCGAAAGAGTCATTCAATTCGAAACTGTTATGCAAATTGAAACAAAGTAAAACGTGGTCATCTGAATGATAACAGGGATGCATGTACTCTGTTTAATTTGTTATCACCAATTTGGGATAGAGAGAATCGCATTAGATAATTTGAGAGCAATGAAATGATTTTCATGAGCCAATTGAAATTGACACAAACTGTAACCAGCTAAACAAATTTCACATGCCATAAGTTTATGTCATTTCATCCACTAACAAAATCATTTTCGAATCCAAACGAAATCAACAGGATCATTTTTAAAATTGATATAACTATATTAAACATATAAAAATGATCATACTCATTGTGGTACGCAACAATCACTTGTAAATCAAGTCAAATAGGGACGAATCAAAACAAATTGGGGTCGATACAATCGTTAAGAATCGACACAGCGCCACGATTTTAGCGAATAGATCTTCTGCACATGTCGAATATAATCCAAATCCAAACGAGAATGTTGATTCAATACAAAACAGAGTCGTTTTTTCCAATTTAATAGACTACGTCGTATTTATCAAACCAAATCCCTAATAACGATGCATTACACTCATAAGAGATCATACCAATTCAATCCTATGGAAGTGTTTCAAAATCAAATCATAAGAACTAAATCAGAGCCGATGGCATCCAACAACAACAAAATCGACATAACCGTGTTCTAATTTTAGCATAAAAATTTCCTGTACAGGTCAGATGTAATCAAAATCCAAACTAAATCAAATCCCAATGATTTCGTTAATTCAAACCAACACAATCAGTCAAACTCAGTCAAAACCAATCAATTGCTAAACTGGACACGACGAAATTGCATAACCAAAGCATTTGAGTTTAGTAATATGAATCTACTATACAGGAAGCAGAATCATTTCAAATCAAAATGAACAGAGCTAATTTGGAAGCAAAACTGATTATGTTACAATAATTCGAGCCAACTTACAAAGAAAAACTCATATTGAAATTCATACCTCGACAATCAAAAAACAACTTCGATTATGATAGTTTGGAATTGACGAAGGCTATTGCCGATTCGACATTCCTGAAGACAAACGAACCAGTTGTCTTTTGTTTCTTGTCAGCACCTTGAAGCTTGTCCCTTTCTCTTGTCAGCACTGTAACTTGGTTCTCTAAAGATTTGATCTTCGACTGTAATAAGGGAACGTCGGTGTAGTAACACTCTAACCACACATTGCATTGGATGCACGATGTTTGCTCAGGCTTTGACATAACAGTCGAGGGTTTGTTTGAATTACCGAGGTTTTCATTGTGCAACTTGATTCCTGGGTAGTTAGGATTGTTCTTTAGGCACAGGGGTAAATTAGAAACATAGTCATAGGGTTGCTCGGAGCACAGACCATGGGAATAGGGGTATTCTTCAGCTAGGAAACGCTCGATATCGGAGTCTGAGTCTTCACTCAGAACTATGGGCTTTTGGTCGATGTTTGGCATAGGTTTATTCCGGGCAAGTCTCGATATCAATCGACCATTTTTCTTACCCTTGCTGTCGACAGTAGGATAACCCTTGACTTTCTTACTCACAGGCTTCTTAACAGCCTCAGTCTTTTCTGTTACGATGTTGGGCAAGTTGATATCAGGGCAAACTGAGGGTTTGGCAGGGGGTAGGAGGTCATGGAATGGCACGGGTGGCCCAGCCACAGTCTCACTAACCACGACCTTGTCAATTTGGACAGACTCTGGATCAGCAAAGCCATTTCTGGAAAGAAAGGCTTGCCAATTATCGCCATGAAGGTTTAAATGGTGGACACCGATGAGTCTAATCAAGCCATGGTGAAACAAGTTGTTATCATCCTTATCGCATTTGAACCTCTTAGACATTTTGTAAAGGCTTCACAAGAAGTAATGCGGTATGTTCAAAGGATAACCCATGAAATTCATTAATAACCGGAGGTGATAAAGAAAAACCAGGCCATACCGACCTTCACAGGTCACAAATTGCTTCATAATCACCAAAATATCATGCCACCTTGGTTTAAGGGTGGAAATAGGCATACCTTTGTCACAGGAGACAACCTTTCGTGATACGAAAAGCAAAGGCCATGGCACCTCATCAAATTTAGATTTTTTAAACCATCGTTGTCCTGTAGCTGCCATTCCTGTGGCAGAGCTTATGAATTCTTCATTGAGTTCAAGCTGAACATCACCTACTTTAGCCCTGCACCCATCAAAGGTGAGGGAGAATTGCTCGGCAACTGCAATGTTAAAACCCTCAAACCTCTGTATAAATGCGAGCCAACCACTGTCTTCTAAATCTTTACGAGCATCATCGAACAGTAACAGATATTGACTACCATTTGGCTCTATTCACAACACCGGTGCCATAGACAGGAGAACACGATGAGTGAGGTGAACGAGCTAGGGTTTGATCACAGCATACACAGGGGTAGAACACTCACAGGCTTACCCTAAAACTTGCAAAGGTGAACTAGGATAGGGGGGAAACATTAATGACAGAACGTGCGAAGGTGGTGGAGGTATTTCGGCCCATGCAGAACAGTCATTACCCATAGTACAACCGTCGTCACTTTTAGTTATGCATATCACAATGCATATGTGTTAAAAAATATGCCATTTCAATCAACCAATGGATATATGGTAAGTGGACCAAAAATATTTGCGCAAGCCATAGTTTTATCATAGTTTTAAAACCAAAGAAATAAATTGAAATCACACCAAGGGTTTGATCATATGAACTATGTGTTGTATGAAATGATTTATACCAAGGGCCTTACCATAACACAAATGTGATTTCATGAAACCAATGAGTCAAGTGAATTGATCAAAGAACATATAAATCCAATCATCAATGCATCACAAACTCGATTAAAAGAATACCATCACAGTCTTGTAAAATGAAGTCATATTAACAAATAAAAATGCCAAATGAATAAGGATTTCCGAGTCTTGTCAATTGTATAATGATAAGTAAATTTGGAAATGCAATGGGCATATCGACAAGAATGATTACAACAATCCAGTGACGATTTTAATGTGACTTCGAAAACCAATTTTTCACACTTATAGTTGTGAAAACAAGAGCAAAGGTAAGTGTGAAAATAGTGCAAAAATAATAGTGTCGTTCTATTCAAGGATTGTGACGAAAATCAAGGTTTGCAAAACACTGGTGTAGGCAGCTTATAAGGACAGTAGAAGAATGCGAATTGGCTACCAACAATGGTGACACACTGGTAGAAGAAGCTATCTCTTCCAAAAAAACAAATTCATATTAGGATAATGAGAAAAATTATAACTTAAAAACAACAACCAGAAACTTGTTTAAACATCATTATTAATCAAATAATCCAGCAATGTTTAAAGGATAAAAACTGATAACAGTCTTAAGATAAGCGAGCCACGATATTAAAGGTAAATCTCCAATAATGTTGACAGAGCCACTGCTGCCAGCAGGTGTCCATAGCCTCGACAGGGTTGCCATTTAACCCACTCTGATATCTGTATCCTGCTAAGAAGTTCCAGATCAGAATAAAGGACATTTTAAGGTCAAGAAGTTTCTTATTTGCAAATTTTCATATACTTGACATTGCTTCACTGCCAGTGGGCCTGTTCAGTACCCCGGCGAAGTTGTCTTGGTGTCATGCATGCATTTACCCGCTGCCAGCAGACCTGTTCAGCATCCCGGTGGGTTTACAAGCACTTCCTAGAGCTCTTTTATTGATTTATTTTGTTTTTAACGATATATAGTTGAGCGGGGTGACGCAAAAAATTATGATATTTTAACATGTTTTATACAGACCTTGTGTTATCACTGAAATTTCGTCTGCACATGGCAACAAGAACTCCACATCATCTGCACATAGCGACAAGAACTCTACATCATCAAAACAGCAATGAAGTCATTCATGGCACTATTCACAGCATTCCAAAAGGGTCAAATACTATACAAAAATTGAAAGACACTTCACATCATAAGGTGCGCGTGTATGCGTGGGATAAGAACGTGTTGTGCGCGCTTTAAGCGCACGATGCGTGACTGTCCACATGAAAAGCCATGCATCTGCTAATACGGCACATTAAATGCTTAAGTCAGCTTCCCGACCGCCAATAGACCTTCGCCCGAGTTGATTTGACCCTCCGATCAGGGTCGGTTCTGCAAATACGGCGAATTTATGGCTTAAGCGAACCCTAAACTAGCCTGTGTCTACACCGGGAACTAGTTACACGACCGCCTGGAAATGGCTATAAAAAGCAGCGAAGGCTCATTGTTTCAACAGGGAATTCAGAGTAGAGTTACGCTGGCCAGATGCTTCTAAGCCTAGTCTTGGATCACCAGTTCATCAGCTGTGTAATACCGAGTTCTCTCACCATCCATTTCTACCCTGTTCATTTTGTAAGGAAAGCATTCAGTTGAGGATTCCCGAAGGACCTTCCGCTGGAGGGAAGAGGAACCATTATCCCTTTCTACAGCGTGTGCTTTGGTTTTTGTTAATAGATCAAGCCTTGAAACCACTTGGAACTCCCTTGTCTCATGTTTGAAGTTTTGTTTATGGTTGTAATGTTATTTGTTTTTCAGCTCTTAGGTAGATTTTATTTCGTTTGGTTTTCTATTCTCTGTTAACCCGTTTTGATCCACAGCGAACCTGTTCTGCCCTGCTGAGCCCGACAGGGCATGCTAGTGCTCCCATTCTTGCTCACCCGACGACGATTCGAGCACGAACAGATTGGCGACTCCACTGGGGAGTTAAGGTATTAAATCCTCTTTCAATTGGGTTCGATTAGCTTTCCTCTTATCGTTTTTGACTTGCAGGGATTCAACTCGGCTTTCGCCGACCTGTCAATCAGCCGATTCACCGCAGAATCAAGAGAACCGGCCTTTTTTCTCAAACGCGCGGGTACGACACCCCACAGACGCGCATACGCGCTCTGTCCATCGCGCACACGCGCGCCTGTCCAGGCTAACAGTCGCGCATTTGATAAAAAAATTTGCATTGTAAAAGTTTTTTTTGATGTGATTTTCCTTTTCAAACACTTATGTAATGCACACTCTAAACACTGCACAACTTAGGCCCCTCAACTTATAAAGGGGATAGTCGAACATAGGCACTTAGGAGGATTAAAATCATTTTT
>SNQJ01S0050507.1:10460-57134 GCA_010110895.2 Picea sitchensis
GAATGAATGCTGTGTGTGATTGCTGTTCTTTATGCTATCTGCTTTATGTTTATAACACTGGATTTCACAGTAAAGACTTACTGCCACTAAGATTAATGATTCGAAGTTAAAAATGAGTGAAATGGTTAATAATTTACACTAACTGATTCACCCCCCCCTCTCAGTTAGTTCATACCTGTAACAGGTTTGTAGGGACCTTTGCTCGAGGAAGATTATTCGCCTGTCCTTTTTAAGTCTATAACTTGATTTGACAGTTTTTGAACGACTTTAGTTAAGTTTTCTAAATCAGAGCTTTCAGGTTGTGTCTTACTTTGAGTAGGTCTTTGAAGGATTTCGATCTTCTTTTTGTAAGAAGAACTAGTCTCAGTTTCATTGCTAGTAGTGTCTTTTAAACTAAGGATGTCTTTCTCGATTTGGCTGGCCTCCTCGAAGGCTTCTAACAATGTGGCTTTCTTAGATCGTTTAACCCAAATGGCTATACTTTGATGCAAAGCTTTGGTATAATAGGCTATGACAAGATTCTCGGCAGGCATAGAATCGGCAGGGATTCGATTCTTAAGTGTCAAGAATCTTTGATTAAAGTCTTTAATCTTCTCTTTGGGGTTCATTCTTAAGCTAGAAAGCTCCATAACCAGGACTTCCGGGGACTTGTCGTCGCTGAAATTTTCCAAAAAGAAGGATTCAAACCTCTCCCACAACACGATGGTATAGGGTTGTTGGGAAAAGTACCATGTAGAGGCATCGCCTTCGAAAGTGTAGGGGAACAACCTACAGACTATGTCTTCGTGTTCGACATTGCGGAGTCTTATGGATAACATAAAAATTTTAATGTGGTCTTCCGCGATCTGTTTAGAGTCAGGGTCGAACTTGGGAAGCCATTTCTCTGGATGTTTAGGTAAGGGATGCTAAGGCCCAGGTACGGGTACTGCATCCTGGTCGAGCCAAGGTCTAGCAAGATTGTTCTAGTTGGCCATTGGTGTAGTCGGTGTGGAAGGTTGAGAAGATGAACTGCCTTCCTCAGAGGAGTCTTCTCTCGAGAAGAAGGGGATGATGGAGGTGGTGAGGGGGGTATTCCAGATCCTCTTGCAGCAGGAATGAGAATTGGATCTGTAGGGTTCACAGTGGGGTTAGTGCCTCCAAGTTGTTCTCTGATATCAGAGAAATCTAAAGTTTGGTCCAAAGGACGGTTTGGTTGCCTTAAATGAGTGAGGGCACTATGTGTTCTTATCAGAGATTGGCAGACAATCTCTTGTATGTCACCACCTGTGGGATTTGGGGTTACTGGTTCAACTGTGATCCGTGGATCGTCGTTCGATGTGGTTGTTGTTTGAGGGGGGATGTTATCATTTGGCTAACTTCTCGTCACTATAGGTGAGAGATTAGGTGGTGGAGGAGTCTTACGATCGCCTCGTGCCATTAATTACTTTCAGGCCCTCCTTCTAGCGCCATTTGTTGACGGGTGAAATTGAACGCTCGCCAACTGGAAGAGTGGATCTGGTCCGGGGTTGTCTAAATAACCCAAGCCATTTGGGATGACCCACCCTGACAAGTTTAGAGGCTTCGTTAGCCGATCTAAGTCCTAGGAAAACAAATAAAAACTATACTAAGGAACTAATCTAAATGAAAAATAACGATTAAAACAAACTAATAAACAAATCTAAACTATTATATATACAATCTACTATCTAACACTATAATAATTCTACGAAATTAAACATCTAACTACTAGCAGAATTAAATCTTATTCACAAATGTACAATATTCACAAATTATAGATTTAAATGAAAACCTGCAAAACTCATTGGTAATATGTGCTAAGACAGATAAACTATTGTCTTTTGATTTTTTTACAATTTTATGAAAAAGGGATAAACTAAAAAACTATTTAAGCTGAGCAATTAAAACACTAATTCTAACTATGTATCTAAACTAATATATTTATCTAAACTACTTATATTATACTAACTAAGTAACTATTAAACAAAATATAACAAACTGACCTGAAGTAACGCTTCAGGTTTGTCCTGTGTATGATGGTCGATTCAGCGGTTTGGTGGGAGGAAACCCGCACCAGATTCTCCACGAGCTTCTCATAAATGGAAAGTTGTTGTGCTCTTCAAATATAAATAATAGGACAAACAAGACATAAAAATTACAGCAATCTTATAATTTACAAATCGTCGCAGCTAGATAAGTCTGTGTGCAAAGACTTGTACAAAGTGATTCATTTAACGAAAAAGGGAAACCTGTAATTCATTAAATTGAAACAAACTAATTGCTGTATTTTTTAAATAAGAGAGATTAGATATGGATGACATATAAATCAAGTTACATCAACCTTCAATGAATTACGATAGCTAAAGTAGTCGATAATAAATCTCAAATTGATATACATAAAACTTGAAACAAAAGTTTGATATATTGAAAGCGAAGGTTGTTACAAGACATCAACTTTCGTCTCAGTCGGAATCATAAATCCATAGTCTCATTCTCCCACAGTGATGATGATGAATTTATTACAAAAAATTGACAAGTATTTAAAGACTTCCCACAGGGTAAAACATCCCTGTGGGAATTATCAAGCCAGTTTACAGAAAATCTGGAGATAATCTCCCACATCTGGCTAAAACTAACACCCTATAATAAAAATGGATCACAAAAAAACATCTCTCAAAGTACCATATCATGCCACATTGATCATTCCAATTCATATGCACCTGAAAGAAGACAAAAATAGACAAGTTAAGAGGATATTTTATTGATACAATTGATAAAAAATCTAATTTTTAAGACTAGCTACAGAATCTTGCGATTCTGTAGCTGGTCTAAATGGAACACAGAATCGTTTCAAAATCAATTCAAATCTTAAAGAATATATTCAAACTATTGAACAATATTTGATTGATTAGAAACTGAAAGAATCATTCAAATTGAAACTGTTATGCAAATTGAAACAAAGTAAAACGTGGTCATCCGAATGATAACAGGGATGCATGTACTCTGTTTAATTTGTTATCACCAATTTGGGATAGAGAGAATCGCATTAGATAATTTGAGAGCAATGAAATTATTTTCATGAGCCAATTGAAATCGACGCAAACTGTAACTAGCTAAACAAATTTCACATGCCATAAGTTTATGTCGTTTCATCCATTAACAAAATCATTTTCGAATCCAAACAAAATCAACAGGATCATTTTTGAAATTGATATAACTATATTAAACATATAAAAATGATCATACTTATTGTGGTACGCAGCAATCACTTGTAAATCATGTCAAACATGGACGAATCAAAACAAATTGGGGTCGATACAATCGTTAAGAATCGACACAGCGCCACGATTTTAGCGAATAGATCTTCTGCACAGGTCGAATATAATCCAAATCCAAACGAGAATATTGATTCAATACAAAACAGAGTCATTTTTTCCAATTTAATAGATTACATCGTATTTATCAAACCAAATCCCTAATAACGATGCACTACACTCATAAGAGATCATACCAATTCAATCCTACAAAAGCGTTTCAAAATCAAATCATAAGAACTAAATCAAAGCCGATGGCATCCAACCACAACAAAATCGACATAATCGTGTTCTAATTTTAGCATAAAAATTTCCTGTACAGGTCAGATGTAATCAAAATCCAAGCGAAAGCAAATCCCAATGATTTCGTTAATTCAAACCAACACAATCATTCAAACTCAGTCAAAACCAATCAATTGATAAACTGGACACAATGAAATCGCATAACCAAAGCATTTGAGTTTAGTAATATGAATCTACTATACAGGAAACAGAATCATTTCAAATCAAAATGAACAGAGCTAATTTGGAATCAAAACTGAATATGTTACAATAATTCTAAGCAACTTACAAAGAAAAACTCATATTGAAATTCATACCTGGACAATCAGAAAACAACTTCGATTATGATAGTTTGGAATTGACGAAGGCTGTTGCCGATTCGACATTCCTGAAGACAATTGAACCAGTTGACTTTTGTTTCTTGTCAGCAGCTTGAAGCTTGTCCCTTTCTCTTGTCATCATGGTAACTTGGTTCTGTAAAGATTTGATCTTCGACTGTAATAAGGGAACGTCGGTGTAGTAATGCTCTAACCACACATTGCATTGGATGCACGATGTTTTCTCAGGCTTTGACATAACAGTCGAGGGTTTGTTTGAATTACCGAGGTTTTCATTGTGCAACTTGATTCCTGGGTAGTTAGGATTGTTCTTTAGGCACGGGGGTAAATTAGAAACATAGTCATAGGGTTTCTCGGAGCATAAGCCATGGGACTAGGGGTATTCTTCAGCTAGGAAATGCTCGATATCGGAGTCCAAGTCTTCACTCAGAACTATGGGCTTTTGGTCGATGTTTGGCTTAGGTTTATTCCGGGCAAGTCTCGATATCAATCGAGCATTTTTCTTACCCTTGCTGTCGACAGTAGGATTACCCTTGACTTTCTTACTCACAGGCTTCTTAACAACCTCAGTCTTGTCTGTTACGATGTCGGGCAAGTCGATATCAGGGAAAACCAAGGTTTTGGTAGGGGGTAGGAGGTCATGGAATGGCACGGGTGGCCCAGCCACAGTCTCACTAACCACGGCCTTTTTGATTTGGACAGACTCTGGATTAGAAAAGCCATTTCTGGAAAGAAAGGCTTGCCAATTATCGCCATGAAGGTTTAAATGGTGGACAACGATGAGTCTAATCAAGCCATGGTGAAGCAAGTTGTTATCAACCTTCTCGCGTTTGAACCTCTTAGACATTTTGTAAAGGCTTCGCAAGAAGTAATGCGGCATGTTCAAAGGATAACCCATGAAATTCATTAATAACCGGAGGTGATAGAGAAAAACCAGTCCATACCGACCTTCACAGGTCACAAATTGTTTCATAATCACCAAATGATCGTGCCACCTTGGTTTAAGGGTGGAAATAGGCATACCTTTGTCACAGGAGACAACCATTTTTGATACAAATAGAAAAGGCCACGGCTCCTCATCAACTTTGGAGTTTTTAAACCATTGCTGGCCTATAGTTGCCAGTCCTGTGGTAGAGCTTATGAATTCTTCATTGAGTTTAAGTTGAACGTCACCTACTTTAGCCCTGCACCCATCAAAGGTGAGGGCGAATTGTTGGGAAACCGCAATGTTAAAACCCTCGAACCTCTGTATAAATGTGAGCCAACCACTATCTTCTAAATCTTTACAGGCATCATCGAACAGTAACAGAGGTTGACTACCATTTGGTTCTATTCGCACCACCGGTGCCATAGACAGGAGCACACGGTGAGTGAGGTGAACGAGCTAGGGTTTGATCACAGCATATGCAGGGGCAGAACACTCACAGGCTTACCCGAAAACTTGCAAAGGTGAACCAGGATAGGGGGGGAAACATTAATGACAGAATGTGCGAAGGTGGTGGAGGTATTTTGGCCCATGCAGAACAGTCATTACCCATAGTACAACTTCCAGTGCTTTTAGTTATGCATATCACAATGCATATGTGTTAAAAACTATGCCATTTCAATCAACCAATGGATATATGGTAAGTGGACCAAAAATATTTGCGCGAGCCATAGTTTTATCATAGTTTTAAAACCAAAGCAATAAATCGAAATCACACCAAAGGTTTGATCATATGAACTATGTGTTGTATGAAATGATTTATACCAAGGGCCTTACCATAACACAAATGTGATTTCATGAAACCAATGAGTCAAGTGAATTGATCAAAGAACATATAAATCCAATCATCAATGCATCACAAACTCGATTAAAAGAATACCATCACAATCTTGTAAAACAAAGTCATATTAACAAATAAAAATGCCAAATGAATAAGGATTTTGGAGTCTTGTCAATTGTATAACGATAAGTAAATATGGAAATGCAATGGGCATATCGACAAGAATGATTACAACAATCCAGTGACGATTTTAATGTGACTTCAAAAACCAAGTTTTCACGCTTACAGTCGTGAAAACAAGAGCAAAGGTAAGTGTGCAAATAGCACAAAAATAATAGTGTCATTTTATTCAAGGATTGTGACGAAAATCAAGGTTTGCAAAACACTGGTGTAGGCAGCTTATAAGGACAGTAGAAGAATGCGAATTGGCTGCCAACAAAACCTTAGGAAAAATAAATCCTAGGTGCATGTGAAGTAAATCCAACAGAGATATATGACCATAATTGTGACATTTGTAACATTCAATCTTATATGCGGCCACATAAGCATCCCTTATGTGATAATTTCTTCCATGTGCTCTGAAATCTACATCCTTATGTCCAAATTTAGTGCACTTGTAGCATTCTACCTCATCACTCAATGATCTAAAGTTGTTGTATTTTCTATAAGCTTCATGAGATATTCTTGGATAACCATTTCTTGTATAACCTTCATAGTTGCTTCTATCTTAGCATTGGCTCTACAGTTCATAACTTTGTGCCCAAAATTATTACATGAATAACATAAACCAAAAAAAATAATTTTATACATGGGAGTGGAAGATATTTTGAATGGTGATACTTTTCTGAAGCCTTCTTCTTATTGAGGTATTTATACAACTGGTTGTTGTTGATACTGACTTCTGAATCTTCTAGGTGGTGCAGTTTCTATGTAGTCTTCTTGAATATTTTTTTCTTCTTCCTTCTTAGGGGGACCTATGATGGATTTTGCATAGCTACTTGGTTCCACTTCTTGTTCTTTCATTTTGGAGCTCAAGTCTTTCTCTATCTGTATCTGTTTGTATCCTAGTTTGGATCTATCACAGTATGGCCTTTGACTGCTAATGATCTCATCCAATACTTTGGTGTTGTTTTGCTGCATGTCCTTCTTTTGAACATCTTTTCTTAGCATGAATATCTCTACTTCTAAGCCTTCAATCATCTTGTACTTTTCATCTAAATGACCTTTGAGTGCTTATTCAGTTCTTTTGTCTTCTTCTATATGAATATTTAACTTTTTTATCATCATCTTGAATTCTTCAAAGTTGGAATTCTAAGATCCTTCTTTCCTCTTTAATTCAGCTTTGAGTGACTTGATTGTGTTTCTTTGTTTCCTTAATTGTTCTAGAGCACTGATTAATTCTACTCTGTAATCGACTTCTCCTTCTTTGCAATATTCTTCATAATATTCTTCATTGGAATCTTCTATCTCCATAAAAAGTACTCTTTCTATATCACTGTCACTGTCTTCATTCTTATCTAATGAGGAACTATCTTCCTTGGTTCAGAGACTTTTCTTGAATAATTTCTTTTAGTTTCTTCTACATTTTTTATTTTTCTTTTTCTTTTTAGGATCTTCTTCTTCATCACTTTCCTTATTCTTATGAGGACATTTAGGAGAAAAATGACCAATACCACCATAATTAAAACATTTCAATGGAAGCATACCTTTGTACTTGTCGGTTCCTATTTTCAACTTTCTGACGAAGTTTACCATTTCCTCATCTTCCTCTGAATCATCGCTACAATTGCAATATGACTTTGGATTTTTCTTGTTCTTCTTATTTGTCTTCTTATATGCCTTAAATGTTGCTTCCTTCGTGACTGTATTATATTGCTCTATCCTCATCTCATAAATTGTGAGTATCCCATGTAACTTATCCATGGTAATTATGGCTGGGTCTACTCTTTATTCTAGATATGAAATCTTTGAATCAAATCTCATTGGTAGAGTTCTCAATACATTTTTAACAATGACTTGTTCTTTCATCTCGTCTTCTGAACCTTTAATATTGTTCACTATTTCATCGACTCATAGAAAGTAAGCAACAATGTTTTCATCTTCCTTCATCTTCAATTGTTCAAACTTGGCTATAAAGGTTTGAAGTTTAGGTTCCTTGACTTTGTTATCTCCTTCGTATATATTCTTCAGTTTTTCCCATATTTGTTTTACGGATTCACAATGCAACACTTTGGTGTATATTGATTCAGTCAAACCATTCAAGATAGCATTTTTGGCTCTTGCATCATTATCTTCAAGTTTATTTCCATCCTTATTTGTTGGGGGAGTGGTTGGTACTTTATATCCATATACTACTACTCACCATACATCAAATCATTTTGATTGCACATATGTTTTCATTCGTCTTCTCCGGAAGGAATAGTTTTGACTATCAAACTGTGGTACCCCAATCTTAGCATAATCTATGATCTCCTTCCAGTGGTTAGATTGATTCTTGAAGGACCTTCTCTGATACCAATTGTTGGAATACTGAGAGGGGGGGTGAATTAGTATGAGCAGTTTATACCACTTTTAACCACATTATAAAAAATTCAACTTTATCAATAGTATTCAACAATTTATTATCAATGTATAATCTATGATTGCATTCAATGCATCAGATCTAGTACACAATACACTGGTATTTATGTGGAAACCCAAATGGGATAAAACCATTAAATACTTTCTTATCTATATCAATAATTCATTCATAGGAAGCACCAACTTCAAAATTTTATAGCTGCAACTGGAAGGAAGCTCCAACCCCCTATTTACAGGATCCAACCTGAAGGAAGCTACAACTCCCTGAATTCTCTGGCTCCAACCAAAAGGAGGCTACAACCACCTAATTCTTAGGATCTAACCTGAAGGAAGATCCTACTCCCTGAATTCTCCAGTACCAACTGGAAGGAGGCTACAAATCCCTTTCCATGCCCCATCCCTCCATCCTAAAATATAAGTGCCACAATCACTGCTACTTCCATTGTCTCTTCCACTGTCAACCTGTCATTGTATCCAACCTATCACTGTATCAAACCTATTACTGTCACTTCCAATGTCACTGTCTCATCTACGAAAACACACCCACTCTCAACCACATGCAACTCATGCCAAGATCATCAAGAGCATATCTCGAAACATATTCCCAACATCACCAACACATTCCTATACCATGAATGTACCAAGATTACCAACATACCATCACAAGATATGTGTCTCAATCAAGTACCAAACCTGTACCATGCATCAACCTATATCATACTTTGTACCTTAACAAGTGCATAAACCATGCACCAAACCTGTACCATCAAGCATGTACCAACCATGTACATCAACCATCACCATACCATGTACCAATCCAGTATCAAACAAGTGCATGAACCATACACCAAATCATATACCAAATACCATAAGATATCATCAATGAAATGCCTCAACCATATGACAAGAATATGTGCCAAATGTGTAACAAGAATTTATATGGATCACCAACAAGTGCCTCATACATGTATCTCAAACAATGTTCCCAATATCCAAGATGCTCCTCAAACCATGTGCCTCAACCATATACCATATCACTGATGATATGTCTCAATCATGTCATACACCATAACACCATCAACATGTAACCCTCAAAACATGCATATAAACATATATGTAACTCTTTAACATACCTAGTGTATGTGATCAAAGACCTTCAGACCTTGCTCAACTTCAACAACAAGAGAATAACATCTTCATCAAACTTTACCTTAGTCTCATGGGACTAGTTTTTGGATTAGTCACAAATCCTAACTTTCAAAAAGAATATTTCCATACTAGTAATGAATAAAGGTATGAAAATTGTACCTAATATTATTCAATGTCTTCTCTACAATCTCTCCAAGTTTCATTGCTTGGAACATCCCACAAAAGGAGTTATAGAAAAAATGACAAACCTTGCTGAATTCTAGATTATTCTAGAGAGAGAACGTGTAGAGAATTCCATGCACAAAATGTTTGATATCTGAATCTAAAAATTTACCACAATAGACTACGGACTGTACTTTATCCAATTAATTTTTTCTAACTAAATTTGGATTCTCTATGAAGAAGTTATTACTATTTTACCCAGAACACTTGTTTTAGACTAGTTTCAGGACTAACCACAAACCCTATCTTCCACAGAGTGTACCTCTCAAAATACAACAACCTAGAAACGTAAATTTATACTAGAGATACCTTGATATGTTGTCTCAATATCCTCTAGGCTTTTCTATCCAAATCATTCTAGAAAAAACGTTATAGAGAAAATGGTAAGATGACCTGTAAATAACATACATTAGAACACATCCTCACAAGTCTTCATCCTCCATTGGAATTTCACCCTTCTTTACTTCATCTTCCCTCTAAAAAACACCTCATATATCCTTGGTTACCTTAGATAATAATCACTTGATCACTTAGATATATATTCAATGAACGTGTGTGTATATGAAATGTGCTTATGACAGACTTCTTTAGGTGTATTTATAATTTTTCTAAGTAACCTCTTTCCTTAACTTTAGGGATTCTTGAACTTTCTTGTTACAACCACTTTACCATTTTAATTCATTGAATTTTAACCAACTAGGGGCTTCTTGACCATTCTTCATGGTTTCTAACTTCACAAGACCATAACTCCTCAACTGTGAGAAACCACATGGCATACCACATATTATCAAAAACAACATGATGAGTGTTATCCATCTATGAGTGTCTTACCTTCATTCACAATATCCTTCATGTCCAAATTTGTTTACTGTAACCACACCTCTGGGGCTCCTTGTAGAGGTCTTCAAATGCATCCATCATATCTGTTGACATCAACCATCAATGACAACAACTCACCATCAATATCAACCATAAAAATGATAACCAACCATCCAATGATCTCGTCCATATCTCTGGGGATTTTAGACTTCTCCAAGGGTTGACATCAATCTTCAAGGGTTGACATCAATGACAACTAACTCTCCAAACCAACTGTCCAACAATTGTAACAAGAATTCTCCCAACAACAAAACACATGCTTTCCTTGGAAAATTTTGAACAACATGTTACTTCTAGGTATGAAACCTCCTTCTCTACATATTCTCAACTTCAAACAACTACCAAACATTCCCACAACAACTACCTTCAAGATTCAACACTCAAAACTCCATTGTTGGCCAAAAACGTCCTTGTAAAAATTGTTCTGCATGCAAAAAATGAATGAATAATTATGGTCCCTCATCCCATACAAATTTCCTCTCTTTCTATTTCTTTCTTAACTTTCACTCTTTCCCAAGATGATTGTACTTGTCCTCTGTTCTCTCAATAACTATGGGATGTGACTCTCACACCTACCCTTTTACATGAATTCAATGATTGAGTTCTATAACACTCAACAACTAATGGAAGGCTCATGGTAAGGATAATTTAGAAAGCAATAAGAAATGGGTTTTGGTTTAATAGACCTAGGTAGACTCTCCCCCCATTGGACCCCTTCCCTCTCTTGCATATACTTATCCCCCAAATCTCCATCCATGTCCGTATGGAGCTGGTGATACATTTCATTCATTATATTTCAATTTACATTATTTACATATTGGATCTCGGCCATACATCACATTTACAATATACATTGCTTGGATCTCGGCCACATACTACATTTACAATACACATCACTAGTTTTGGGTTTGAAAACGAGGATGTTACATTCCCCTCCCCCTACAAACCGCATTGTCTTTAGTGCATAGAACCATACAATTTACACATTGACTTATATAAAAACATTACATCAAAATACTTGATAATTACGCAACTTAATGAATCATGCAACAATTCCAACCAACCACTCTCTTTTCCCCTTAACCCACACAACAGTTGGACAAGAAATATTAGGGTTGTGGATTCAAGAACTCTAGATACCAAAATGGAGTGTTTATTCTCTTATGTACAAATGTACATTAAGTTTTCTTCAAAATCTGCAAAACATTGTGGGTATGCTTTCCGCATAGATTCCTCGTGCTCCCATGTAGTGTATTCAGGACTATAGCATGTCCATTGAACCATTACTAAGTCGATGGATTTGTTTCTAAGAACTTTTGTCTTCTGGTCTAGGATGTGCACTGGTTCCACTTAGAAATCCCCTTCGTGTTCCACCTGGATCACATTCGAATCAGTCACATGATTACGATCATTCACATACTTTTTTAATAAAGAAACATGGAACACGTTATGAATTCTCATGGATGCAGGTAATGTTATGTAGAAAACTAGCCCTATCTTTTCTAAGATCTCAAAAGGCCCATAATATCTCGTTGTCAACTTTGGGCAACTTCCCAATTTCAATGGGCTTCTCTTGGATTTCACATTTAAAAACACACGCTATCCCACTTCGAAATCTCTACGCGTTCTTCTTTTATCGACATAGCTCTTCTATCAATCTTGTGCAAATTTCAAATTATGCCTAATCTTTACCATCTATTCTTCCATTTCTTTTAAGAATTCTAGCCCAATCACAACTCCATCTGTTGGGTTATCCCAACTTACTGGTGTGTTGCATTTTTTTCCATACAATGCTTCAAACAAGTTCATCTTGAATGATTCATGATACCCATTATTGTAAGAAAACTCAACTAAATGGATATATTCCTCCCCCTTAGAAGGCTTGTCCCTTACATACATCCTCAACATATATTCAGTTATCCAATTAATCATTTATGTATACCCATTTGACTATGGGTGATATGTTGTACTAAAATTCAAATTAGTCACAAATCCTTTAAACAAGCCCTTCCAAAAATTTGAGGTGAACTTGGGATCTTGATCCGACACTGTTTTCTTAGGCACACTATGTAGCCTAGCAATTTCTCTCATATAAATTTCTACAATATTGGTTGCCTTATGGGTTACTTTTACCAGAATGAAATGTGCAGCCTTTGTAAGCTTGTCCACCACTACCATGATGGAATCACATTGCTTTGTTGTTCTAGGTGATTTGGTATGAAATAAATAGCAACAAATTCACATTTCCATTCAGGAATGGGAAATATCTACAACAATCCTTTTGGATATATGTGCTCAACCTTTACCTTCATATGTTATGGATACATCTAGAAAAATAATCAGTGACATCTCTCTTCATACCAGATCAAAAATATTGGCTTCTTATAGCTCTTATAGTTTTAACATAGTTACCAACTTAAGGAGAACTCTGTTAAAAGATTAATTAATTAATTATTGAAATATTAATTATTGCAAGGATTAATTAATTATCGAAAAAGATTAATTGTCAAAAGTTTAGATGTTGGAAGATTGGTTATCATTGATGTCAACCCTTGAACAAGATGCATGTCAAAGTAAAGTAGTTGTAAACATAAGATAACAAGTTGCATGTGAGTTGCATGAAAATTACATGCCATCATCAGTTGCATGGTAGTTATATATCATTATCATATTTCTCTTTAAAACATATTGAAAGGTCAATTGTAAATCATTTCTGTGTATCACTTCTCAGAATACAGGTTGGATATCTCAAGCAGTGAGTCGAAGACAGAGAAGTCTAGTAAAGTAAAAAGTTTGCAGGAGACAAGAGTACAAAGAAGGGGTTTCATACATGGATTCCTTGAGAATATCCGTAGATTTCAGGAGGAAAAGCGTGAACATCTACGGGCTGCAGTGAGGAAAAGTGTAGATACCCGCAAGTAGAGAGTTCATAGGGTCACGGACCTGTGAGGAAAATTTTGTGAATATCAGTGATCTAAAACTCAGGTCAGCTACATGATTTAAGGTATGTCTTCCTGTGTGTGTTAGGGTGAGTATTCTTGATGCAGGAGCATCGCTCCACCTCAACAGTGCACCAGCTAGACAACACCTTCAAGCGCATTCAAGGAGGGGAGAGGTGCCAGCCCTCTTGTTTTTCCCTCATTTTAAATTTCAAGTTGTAATTAAATGCAATTAATTGTTTGTAAGGCTAGAAGAGACAAAGCCATGCCTTTGTGTAGATAGGATATGAGGTCGCCTTTAATGGTTGACAGGCTAAAGATCTAGATCTGATCCGAACTAGACAACCATTGAATGTAATTCAATGTAATTAATGAGAGTAGGAAGATGGAGGGAAAGGATCGAGAATCCCCTCTTTTGTAAAAATATATTTGTATCTTATTTTCAGGAGGGAATGTTAGAAGAAGAGATAGGAAGATAGGAGGAGAGGAGAGAGCCAAGACTTTGTTGAAGTCTGAGCTCACACCCATTGTAAACATACATTCTGAGATTAATACAAAGTATTTTTTCCTACCCATGAGTTGTCTATGTGTTTATGTATTTGAATGTTGTCTTTGTGTGTTTATGAATATATGTTGTAGATGTATGTGATAGGTTTCCATATGAAGGGATAGATAGAATCCACTATCTGTTTGAGAGTTGTTGAATTGTTTCTGGGTTCTTTAGGCTATGCAAGGAGTGCACAACAAAATGTTGGAAGTTATGTATCCAACGCAAAGAGTGTGCATCTGAATCTCGAATCGATTTCAGAGGATAACATGCCAGGAGGGAACACTAGGAAAGTTTGCAAACTCGGGAGGAGACTCAGGGTTATTGAATACTCTGGAGGGAGACTGTATGAAGGAGGCACAAAATAGAAAACATAATTATTGATGATTCTGTAGAGATCTTCCAGGTGGGCATTGAGCAAGTGTAAGGCATGCACAAAGAGAAATCTACCTCGAGTTCTATAAGAAGAGAAGTGTCAAGGAGGGGACACTCACAAAGTTACTAAACACTTTGTATGAAAGATCTCTACAAGGTGTGCATGAGCATAAGGTTTCCAGGTGGGAACAAAGTTTTCCTTCGAAAGGAAACAGAAGGGTCGAGAATCTTAGGAGAATGAGTAAATCAAAAAGCTCAAAAGAGATAACACTTTCAAGAGAGAAGATGAGACCATAGATAGTTGAGTCTGCAGGAGAAAGGTTGAAGGTCAGTCGAGCACAAGGAGTGCATGCAAAGAGAACTTGTTTCAAGTTCGTAAGATTAGGAGCTTGAGCGCAGAATGTGTCAGGTGGGCACCAAAAAGTCTTTTGGAATACGTAGAAGGGCTGAGTCCCTTAAAGACTGAGCAAGTTTGACAAGCTCAGAAGAGATAGTGCAAAGAGTGCACATCTGAATCTCGAATCAAGTTCAGGGGAGAACATGCCAGGAGGGCACACTAGGATAGTTTGCAGACTCAGGAGGACACTCAGAGTTACTGAATACTCTGGAGGGAGACTGTACAGAGGAGGCACAAAATAGAAAAAAAAAATGTTGATGATTCTATAGAGCTCTGCTAGGTGGGAATCGAGCGAGTGCAAGGCGTGCACGAAAAGAACTTTTCCTTGAGTTCTGTAAGAAGATAAGTGTCAAGGATGGGACACTCATAGATTTATTGAACACTTCGTATGAAAGAGCTCTGCAAGGTGTGCATGAGCAGAAGGTTGCCAGGTGGGCACGAAGTTTTCCTTCGAAAGGAAACATAAGGGCCAAGACTCTTAGGAGACTGAGTAAATCGAAAAGCTCAGAAGAGATAACACTTTCAAGAGAGAATATGATACCATAGATAGTCGAGTCTATAGGATAAAGGTTGAAGGCTAGTCAAGTACAAGGAGTGTGCGCAGAGAGAACATGTTTCAAGTTTGTAAGCTTAGGAGGTCGAGCGCAAAACGTGTCAGGCGGGCATCAAAAATTCTTTTGGAAGACGTAGAAGGGCCGAGTCCCTTAGATACTGAGCAAGTTTGACAAGCTCAGAAGAGATAGCACAAGGAGTGCATAAGAGTCAGACTTATTCCAAGTCCTGAAGCTTAGGAGAGACAGTGCAAAGTTTGTACACAAAGCACAAGTGTGCGCCAGGGTGAGGTGAAATTACATTGACGAAAGCTCAAGAGAGGTAGCGTTTCCAGAAATGTAGATGAGACCCAAAGTCATCAAGGCTCACAGAAGGATCAAAGGTAGAGATCTTTGACACTTAGAAATTCTTCTAAGTTAGGGAAGAAAGCATAAGCTCAAAAGGAGGAGTGATAGTGGCCGTTGGATCGAGCACTGTGAAGAATCTGGACTGCTAGATCAGAGTTTAAACAGGAGGAACGAGCACGCAGGAGAGGAGCAGATCCCAGTCGTTGGATCTGAGTGCGTGGACCAAGAGTCATTGGATCCCAAGGTAAGTGCATGGGCTTTAACCCTTTGAAAGTGCACAGGAGAGTGGACTTTGCAAAGTCCCAAAGTTCTGAAATCATCGGAACCATCCATCATCCAGGGGACGAGTGGTAGTAGATCCGAGAGTTCGAGAAATCAGACATCGAAATATTTGCAAGGGGAAAAGTGAGAACTCACAAGGTCCGAGTTCTTGATTTGATCTCAGCCATTGGATGGAAGGAGAGATCTAGAACATTGAGTCCTTTCGTGGGAAGGAGATATCGAGAAATCGAGAATCGAGAGTTGGGAGAATGGAGGNCATCACTAGATTCCGATCTGGAATCTAGTGATGGCAAAGTGAGAACTCACAAGGTCCGAGTTCTTGATTTGATCTCAGCCATTGGATGGAAGGAGAGATCTAGAACATTGAGTCCTTTCGTGGGAAGGAGATATCGAGAAATCGAGAATCGAGAGTTGGGAGAATGGAGGAAGTTGTTTTCAGAAATCTCGAAACACGAACTTCTAATTCGCAAGAAAATATCTAGATTGTTAGATCAGAAGGAGTTGTGATTCGTTTATTTGACACTCGTGAATATCGAGATTATCGAGTTTGTCCCACAAAAAATACCTGAAACGTGAACTCGTGATTTGATCACAACCGTCGATCAAAGGGAGACCGTAGACCGTAGATTTGGTCTTAGAGGGAGTTCGCATATTGGACTTCAGAGGAAATGAAGTGGATTTCCCTCGAGAGACGTGAAAGGTGAAGTCCTGAAGCACTTGGTAGTTAAGCCCCGACTCATAGCTAGAGGTCGTATGGAGAGAGGGGCCTAGCGGGAGGAGCTAGCATTCCACCGAGAGAAATCGTTGATTCGAAAATCGAGAAAGGGGAGTAGGCATCTCTCAAAAGATCCAAAGCATGAATTCACAAAGGGAGCTGGCCCATGATCACAATCTATGGTCACGTGAAAGGAAGGGGCTTAGACAGAAGAGCTAGCGCCCAAAACTATGATATTTCGCATAGTTCCTTTATTTAAGTAGGCGTGTGGTCACAGCCAGTGGTCACATTGAGAGGGAGCTTGCACCTAGTATTTGTTTGCATGGATGCAGTTCATGAGGAACTATGGAATTGTTTAGTGGAGGTTCCAGTAAGGACCAAAGAGTTATTCCATCTCAGGGAGTTTGAAGAACAATCCTAGACCGGGAGGTTAGCAGACCCTGTCGAGGTAGGGGCACTACATCTTGTGGTATCATAGCCACTTTTTGTCTATAGACAGCAGGCAAAGGGAGGTAGAGAAAGCAGAAAAAATTCTGACTACATCCAGTAGTATCAGGGGCATGATTTCATCTGTAGATTTCAGGTGGAAGAGGAAAGAAGAGACAAAGTGAAATTCTCTATGAGTGGAGATCTGTTTGCATGTAGGCAAAAGCCAAGTGAGTTGTAGGAGAAGTTGGAGATGCTCTCGGTTGCAGAGTGAACAACAAACTTTCCAGGAGGGAAGGTAGAAGGTAAAAATGGATACTAAAGGCCATGAGCATCGTCAGAAAGAAGGCCACAAGAAAAAATGCAATCCAGAAATGGATCTAGAGCTCATTGAGATAAGAGAAAGGATGGAAAAACTAGCATGGAAGATGCAGTAGGAGGCAAAGGTACACTGGAGGTATGAATGGCCTATGAATAGGAAGGAAAAATGGCATGTTCAAAAGTTGTTGGCCAGAAAACAACAATAGATAGTAAGGAGGTAGCTGAGGCATCCTGAAAAACCTTAGTGACGTAGAGGAAGTGGTTCACATCTGTGAGCCAGAGATGGGAGAAACCTCAGTGATGAGGAGGAGATGCGATCAATGAGAGATATCGTAGACTACCAAGGGGGAAGCGATAACAATTTAGATTTCCAGGTGGGAAATGATATGGGATCATTGGAGGATCTCATAGACTGCCAGGATGGCAGGGGAGGAATCCCAGATTACCAGGTGGGCAAGGGAGAAGAGATGAGACTATTCGAGAGTCTCATGAGATTAGATATGTGTTTGGATCAGCTAGGAGTGCTGACAGAGGAGGATCAAAAATGCATTCTAATCATTGGAGGAATTGAGGTATTCCTACCAAGCAGCTTTGTTGAGTCCATAGCATGTGTTACAGATGCAACCGCAGGAAAAGGACAACCAGCAGAGACTGTTAAAGAGCACGAGGAGAAGGAGTAGACATTGATGTTTTCCCCAGTAGAAGAAGAAGAGAATTTAGAGGAATGGCTCAAATATTTCAGCCAGGGATCTGAACATGAGATGACTGCAGCAATGAAGCCTGCAGTAGAAGAGGAAGCAGACAACATAGAATTTGCTAATCTGTATGAATAACTGGAATCCCTAGAGAGAAGGGTGATAGTGCAAAGCTAGCACATCCAACAAATCGGGTTGGAGAGATATGGAGGAGTATACCAGCCAGAGGAGCATTTGGAGGGAGATGTAATTGAACCAACACAAGAGGAGCTGACAGAAGCTAATCTGTCAGAGGAAGAATTTGAGCAGCAGCTCAGTGATGGGACTGTAGAATTGGAGTTTGCAGCGGAGTGGCAAGCTAATGCCATAGAATAATAAAAAAGCAAGGGGGATCGATTTGATCTACCCATTGCCAAGGATGAAGTGCAACAGAGAAGACTGCCAAAGAGCCAGCCAAAAGAACAGTTGGAAGAGGTGATAGAGGAGATAAGGAGGTTGATTTTGAAGTCAGCAGCATAAGCAATGATAAAGAGGAAGTTGAATGGAGGAGAGCCTGCCATAACAGCAGGGAAGAAGAAGAAGAAGAAAAAGTAACAGTAGAAACACAACAGTGGAGTAGGTGGACAGCTCCAGAAGAGAGTTTGGGATCCAGGAGGATTTCAACAGAGTTGGGAAGCTTGTGAGTAAGAGCTCATGAATTTTTCACAGCAGTGAAGTATGATGCAAGAGCATCACTCCAGCTCAGAAGTGCGCTAGCTAGATAGCACATTCAAGTGCATTCAAGGAGGCGAGAGGTGCCAAACCTCTCTTTGAATGTTGTGTTTGTGTGCTTATGAAGATATGTTGTAGATGTATGTGATAGGTTTCCATCTGCAGGGATAGATAGAATCCACTATATGTTTGAGAGATGTTGAATTGTTTCTGGGTTCTTTAGGCTGTGCAAGGAGTGCACAACAGAACGTTGGAAGTTTTGTAGCCAGCACAAAGAGTGCGCATCTAAATCTTGAATCATTTCATAGGAGAATGTGCCAGGAGGACACACCAGGATAGTGGTGATAGAGGAGATAAGGTGACTTATGTTGAAGTCAGTAGTAGAAGTAGTCAGCAAGAGGAAACTGAATGGAGGAGAGCCTGCCATAGCAGTAGGGAAGAAGAAGAAGTAGTAGCAACAACAGCAGCACAACAGTGGAGTAGGTGGACAGCTCTAGAAGAGAGTTTGGGATCCATGAGTATTTCAATAGAGTTGGGAAGCTCATGAGAAGGAGCTCATGAATTTTTCACAGCAGTGGAGTATGATGTAGGAGCATCGCTCCACCTCAGCAGTGCTCCAGCTAGACAACACATTCAAGTGCATTCAAGGAGGGGAGAGGTGCCAGCCCTCTGTTTGAATGTTGTCTTTGTGTGTTTATGAATATATGTTGTAGATGTATGTGATAGGTTTCCATCTATAGGGATAGATAGAATCCACTATCTGTTTGAGATATTTTGAATTGTTTCTGGGTTCTTTAGGCTGTGCAAGGAGTGCACAACAGAACGTTTGAATTTCTGTAGCTAGCGCAAAGAGTGCGCATCTGAATCTCGAATCGAGCTCAGAGGAGAACGTGCTAGGAGGGCACACTAGGATAGTTTTCAGACTCAAGAGGAGACTCATAGTTACTGAATACTCTGGAGGGATACTGTGCGGAGGAGGAACAGAACATAAAACATAATTGTTGATGATTCTGTAGAGCTCTTCCAAGTGGGCATCGAGCGAGTGCAAGACGTACAAAAAAGAACTCTACCTCGAGTTCTGTAAGAAGAGAAGTGTCAAGGAGGGGACACTCACAAAGTTACTGAACACTCTGTACGAAAGAGCTCTGAAAGGTGTGCATGAGCAGAAGGTTTCCAGGTGGGCATGAATTTTTCCTTCGAAAGGAAACAGAAGGGCCGAGACTCTTAGGAGACTAAGTAAATTGAAAATATTAGAAGAGATAATGCTTTCAAGAGAGAATATGAGACCATAGATAGTCGAGTCTGCAAGAGAAAGGTTGAAGGCCAGTCAAGTGCAAGGAGTGCACGCAGAGAGAATTTGTTTCATGTTCGTAAGCTCAAGAGGTCGAGCACATAACGTGTCAGGCAGGCACTAGAAAGTCTTTTGGAAGATGCAAAAGGGCCGAGTCCCTTAGAGACTGAGCAAGTTTGACAAGATAAAAAGAGATAGCACAAGGAGTGCATAAGAGTCAGACTTATTCCAAGTCCCTAAGCTCAGGAGAGACAATGCGCCAGGGCGAGGTCAAATTACATTGATGAAAGCTTAGGAGAGGTAGCATTTCCAGAAACGCAGATGAGACCCAAAGTCATCAAGGCTCGTAGAAGGATCAAAGGTTGAGACATTTGACACTTAGAAACTCTTCCAAGTTAGGGAAGAAATCGCAAGCTCAGGAGGATGAGTGACAGTGGTCGTTGGATCGAGCACTGTGAAGAATCTGGACCACTAGATCAGAGTCCAGACAGGAGGAACGAGCGCGCAGGAGAGGAGGAGATCCCAGCCGTTGGATCTGAGCACATGGACCAATAGTTGTTGGATCCCAAGGTAGGTGCAAGGGATCTAACCCTTCAAAAGTGCACAGAAGAGTGGACTTTGCGAAGTTTCAAAGTTCCGAAATCATCGGAACCGTCCATCGTTCGGCAGACGAGTGGTAGCAAATCTGAGAGTTTGAGAACTCAGACATCGGAAGATTTGCAAGGGGAAGAATGAGAACTCGCGAGATCCAAGTTCACAATTTGATCTCATTCATTGGCTAAAAGGAGAGATCTAGACCGTTGATTCCTTTCATGGGAAGGAGATATTGGGAAATCAGGAATTGAGAGTTGGGAGAATGGAGGAAGCTGTTTTCGAAAATCCTGAAACGCGAACTTCCGATTCGCAAGAAAAGATCTAGATCATTAGATCAGAAGGAGTTGTGAGCCATTGATTTTACACTCGTGAATATAAGGAGTATCGATTTTGGCCCACAACAAATACCCGAAATGCGAGCTAGCGATTTGATCGCAGCCGTCGATCGAAGGGAGAGCATAGACCGTAGATTTGGTCTTGGAGGGAGTTCGCATATCAGACTTCAGAGGAGAGGAAGTGGATTTCCCTCGAGAGACGTGAAAGGAGAAGTCTCGAAGTGCTTGGTAGTTAAGCCCCAGGTCATAGGTCGAGGTCGTATGGAGAGAGGGGTCGAGCGGGAGGAGCTAGCGTTCTGCCGATAGAACTCGTCGATTCAGAAATCAGGAAAGGGGAGCAGGCAACTCTCAAAAGCTTCGAAGTGAGAAGTCACGAAGGGAGCTGGCCCATGATAACAATCCATGGTCACGTGAAAGGAAGGGGCTTAGCCATAAGAGATAGCACCCAAAACTCTGAGATTTCACGTAGCACCTTTTTTCAAGTAGGCGTGTTGTCACAGCTAGTGATCATGTGGAGAGGGATCTTGCACCTAGCATTTGTTCGCATAGGTTCAGTTCGTGAGGACCTATGGAATTGTTTAGTTGAGGTTCCAGTAGGGACCAAAGAGTTATTCCATCTTAGGGAGTTTGAAGAACGATCCTAGACCGGGAGGTCAGCAGACCCTCCCAAGGTAGGTGCACTACATAAAGTGGTATCAAAGCCACTTCCTGTCTGTAAATAACAGGTAGAGGGAGGCAGAGAAAGCAGAAGACAGTTTGACTACATCAAGTAGTATTAGGGGCATGATTTTGTCTGTAGATTTCAGGTGGAAGAGGAAAACAGAGACAGAGTAAAATGCTCTATGAGTGGAGATTTGTTTTAACGTAGGCAACAGACATTTGACAGCCAGGTGAGTTGTAGGAGAAGCTAGAGATGCTCTCGGTTGCAGAGTGAACAACAAACTTGCCAGGAGGGCAAGTAGAAGGTGAAAATGGCTAATAAACGCCATGAGCGTGGTCAAAATGAAGGCTGCAAGAAAAAATGAAATCTAATGGATCTAGAGCTCATTGAGATAAGAGCAAGGATGGAACAGCTAGCATGGAATATGCAACAGGAGGAAAAGGTACACTAGAGGTATGAATGGCCTCTGAACAAGAAGGAAAAATTGCATGTTCAAAAGTTGTTGGCCAGAAAACAACAACAGATAGTAAGGAGGTGGTTGAGGCACGCTGAAAACCTCAATGATGTAGAGGAAGTGGTTCACATTTGTGAGCTAGAGATTGGGAGAAACCTCAATGATGAGGAGGAGATGTGATCAGTGAGAGATCTCATAGACTGTCAGGGGGGCAATGATAACAATTCAGATTGCCAGGTGGGCAATGAGATGGGATCATTGGAGGATCTCATAGACTTCCAGGATGGTAGGAGAGAAATCCTAGATTGTCAGGTGGGCATGCGAGAAGAGATGAGACTATCCGAGAGTCTCATGAGCTCAGAGATGAGTTTGGATCCGAAAGGATTGCTTACAGAGGAGGATCATAAATGCATTCTGATCATTGGAGGAATTGAGGTATTCCTACCGAGAAACCCAGTTGAGGCTAGAGCATGTGTTACAGATGCAACCGCAAGAAAAGGACAGCCAGTAGAGAGTGTCAAAGAGCATGAGGAGAAGGAGCAAACATTGATGTTTTCCCCAGTAGAAGGAGAAGAGCATTCAGAGGAATGGCTCAAAGATTTCAGCCAGGGAGCTAAACAGGAGATGACTGCAGCACTAAATCCTACAACAGAAGAGGAAATAGACAGCATAGACTTTGTTGATATGTTGGATGTGCTGGCTTTGCACTATCACCCTTCTCTCCAAGGCTTCCAGTTCACTAAAGATCTAGATCCGATCTAGACTAGACAACCATTGAATGTAATTCAATGTAATTAATGAGAGTAGGTATATGGAGAGAAAGAAAGCAGAGGATAGTCTGACTACATCAAGTAGTATCAGGGGCATGATTTCATCTGTAGATTTCAGGCGGAAGAGGAAAATGGAGACAGAGTGAAATGCTCTGTGAGTGGAGATTTTTTTTCATGTAGGCAATAGACATTTGACTGCCAGGTGAGTTGTAGGAGAAGTTGGAGATGCTCTCGGTTGCAGAGTGAAGAAAAAACTTTCCAAGAGGGCAGGTAGAAGGTGAAAATGGCTACTAAAGGCCATGAGCGTGGTTTTAAAGAAGGCCACAAGAAAAAATGCAATCCAGAAATCGATCTAGAGCTCATTGAGATAAGAGAAAGGATGGAATAGATAGCATCAAAGATGCAGTAGGAGGCAAAGGTACATTGGAGGTATGAATGGCCTCTGAACAGGAAGGAAAAATGGCCTATTCAAAAGTTGTTGGCCAAAAAGTAGCAACAGATAGTAAGGAGGTGGTTGAGGCATGTTGAAAACCTCAGTGACGCAGAGGAAGTGGTTCACATCTGTGAGCCATATATTGGGAGAAACCTCAAATATGAGGAGGAGATGAAATCAGCGAGAGATCTCGTAAACTGCCAGGGGGGAAGCGATAACAATTCATATTTCCAGGTGGCCAATGAGATGGGATCATTGGAGGATCTCATAGACTGCTAGGATGGTAGGAGAGGAATCACAGATTGCCAGGTGGGAAAGGGAGAAGAGATGAGACTATCCGAGAGTCTCATGAGCTCAGATATGAGTTCAAATCAACAAGGAGTGCTGACAGAGGAGGATCAGAAATGCATTCTGATCATTGGAGGAATTGAGGTATTCCTACCAAGCAACCCAGTTGAGGCTAGAGCATTTGTTACAGATGCAACTGCAGGAAAAGGATAGCCATCAAAGACTGTCAAAGAGCATGAGGAGAAGGAGAAAACATTGGTGTTTGACCCAGTAGAAAGAGAAGAGAATTCAGATAAATGGCTCAAATATTTTAGCTAGGGAGCTTGAACAACAATCCTAGACTGGAGGTCAACAGACCCTGCCGAGGTAGGGGCACTGCATCAATTCTGAAGAAATCAGGAGAATTTATGTCTTAGTGATTCATAAGTAGTTGATTTGGAGAATTCTCTTGTGGATATTGGTATGAGGTGCATGTGGTTGCAGTCTTGATGAGATATTGATATCAATAGCATCAACAAAAATATCAGAGACAATAGAAACAACAGGTTATCAGTGACAGAGGTACTGACAAATTGGTCTACACTTATATTTCAGGGCGGTTGGAAGGGGCAAGGAAAGGGGGTTGTATCCTCCTTCCGGTTAGAGCCAGATAAATTAGGGAGTTGGATCTTCCTTCAGGTTGTAGCCTATAAACAGGGGGTTGGAGCCTCATTCCATTTGTAGCTGGAGAAATAGGAAGTTGGTGCTTCCAATGAATGTACACTTTGATCAATAAGAAAATCATTCTGTGGTTTTTTCCACATTGGGTTTCCATGTAAAATTCATGGTGTATTATGTTTATGTGATTTTTATGATGTTGATGAATGCTCATAGTATTTATTAGAGGTTTTATATTATGATTAAAAGTACTAATTGGGTTCATACNCCCCTCTCAGTATTCCAACAATTGGTATTAGAGTAGGTCCTTCAGGGAGCAGTCTAACCACTAGAAGGAGATCATGGAATATGCTAATATTGGAGCACCAAGGTTTGACGGTCAGAACTATACCTTCTAGAACAAAAGGATGAAAACCTTTTTATAGGAACAGGGATTTGATGTTTGGAAATCGGTAGTAGATGGGTATACAACACCAGTCACTCCCCCAACTGACAGAGATGGAAAGAAACTCAGCAAAACAACTCAAAGGCTAAAGGTATTATTCTAAGCAGTATAGTTGATTTAGTATTTTTCAAAGATGCATTGTGATAGTGAAAAGGATCTTTGGGATAAAATCCAAGATATTTATGAAGGAGATTCCAAGGTAAAGGGAGCTAAGCTTCAAATTTTTAGAGCTAAGTTTGAACAGTTGAAGATGAAGGAAGGTGAAGACATTACAACCTACCTTCTGTGAGTTGACGAAGTAGTTAGCACTATTAAAGGATTAGGAGTAGAAGTTGATGACTCAATGGTTGTTCAAAAGGTATTGAGGTCTCTTCCTATGAAATTTGATTCTAAAATATCAACCCTAGAAGAAAGAGCAGATCTTGGTACATTGAGCATGGATGAGCTACATGGAATATTTACAGCCTATGAAATGAGAATAGAACAGGAGAACCCAGTCACAATGGAATCAAATTTCAAGGAATCCAATAAGACAAATAAGAAGCACAAGAAAAAGTAAAAACCAAGTTGCAACTGCATTGATGATTCAGACGAATATGAAGAGATGGCTAACTTCGTAAGGAAATTAAAGAAAGGAAATGAAAAGTATAAATGTATGCTTCCATTGAATTGTTTTAATTATGGGGGTATTGGTCATTTTTCTTCTAAATGTCCTCACAAGAATAAAGACAATGATGAAGAAGAAGCTTCTAAAAGGGAAAATAAATATAAAATAGGAAACAAGAGAAGAAACAAATTCTTCAAGAAAAGTTTATACTCAAAGGAGGAAAGTTCCTCATCAAAAAAGGAGGATAATGACAGTGACAATGATTTAAAAAGAGTACTCTTCATGGAAGTAGAATATGATTCTGACCAAGAAGGTGAAGTCGATCTCAAAGTAGAGCTAATCAGTGCATTATAAGAACTTAGGAAAGAAAGGAAGAAAAACAAGTCACTCAAGACATAGTTAAAAATGAAAGAGGGATCTCATAATTCCAACTCTGAAGAACTAGAGAAGATGATCATGAATCTAAAAATTCAAATAGAAGAAGACAAAAGAATTGAGGAAATTCTTAGAATTCAGTTAGAAGAAAAGGAGAAAATGATCGAAAGCTTGGAAGCATAATTAGTCTCTTTAAGGAAATATCTTCAGAAGAAAGATATGTAGCAGAAGAGCATCGAATTATTGGATCAAATCATCAAAAGTCAAATATCATTAGATGATAGGTCTAGAATAGGATACAATCAAGTACATAATGAGAAAGGGTCGAGCTCCAAGACAACATAACAGGAAGCAGGACAAAGAATCTATGCATAGATTGTCATAAATTTAGTGAAGAAGGAATAATGAAAGCCCCCAAATAATAACAGTTTAGAAATAAAGAAGACTCAAGAAGACAAATTCAGAAGGAGTGCATCACAAAGAAGATCATCTATTCCTAGGTATCAAAGATTCTTTTATGATCATTGTTTTAATTATGCTAATTTTGGACATAAAGTTGTAAACTGCAAAGCCTATGCCAAGAATAGAAGAAATAATGTAGGTTATCGCAGAAGATATTATGGAACATACAACAGGAACCAAAACAATTTTGGTTCATTGAGCGATGAAGTAGAATGCTACAAATGCAACAATTTTGGTCATATAGTGAATAATTGTAGATTGACTATTCCAACCAGGGAATCAAAAAAGAAAATTAGTAGTCAGATATCATAACCACAAGGGATATGGAAAATAAAGAAGAATAAATGCTCGCTTTCTCTACAAGAAAAACATAGGAAAAGTGATTGGTATGTTAACAGTGGTTTTTCAAAGAATATGACAGGTGACAGGAAAACGTTTCTAACCTTGATTAAAGAAAAAGATGGATCAATTTCATTTGGAAATAATCATTCAGATAAAATCGTAGGTAGAGGCACATTTAAGCTTGGAAACAAAGATGCAATGGCATAAAATGTTCTATTGGTTGAAGATATGAAGCACGATCTATTGAGTGTAATTCAAATGTGTGATCAATGACACACACTTCAATTCAACTCAAGAAATGTTAAATAAGGAAAGAAGGATCAGGCAAATTAGTGGCGAAAGCTATAAGGACTTCGAACAACATATATGTTTTGAATGAAATTGGAAAGGAAAGTTGTTGTTTAGGAAAGAAAAATGAAAGTTGGATCTAGCACAGAAGAATGGGTCATATGCACTTTGAAAATCTTGTCAAAATCAACAGAAATGAAGTAGTAAGAGAAATGCCTGAAATTTCAAAGCCAACGAATACTCTAAGTAAGACTCTTTCTACAGGGAAAACAGACCAGGACCACGTTCAAATCAAAGGAGTACTCAAGAACAAAACCACTGGATATTGTACATACCGATCTATGTGGACCAACAAGGACAAAGGGATTAAATGGTGAATAGTACTTCATGTTGTTGATNGTTTAGGAAAGAAAAATGAAAGTTGGATCTAGCACAGAAGAATGGGTCATATGCACTTTGAAAATCTTGTCAAAATCAACAGAAATGAAGTAGTAAGAGAAATGCCTGAAATTTCAAAGCCAACGAATACTCTAAGTAAGACTTTTTCTAACCATTACCACGTTCAAATCAAAGGAGTACTCAAGAACAAAACCATTGGATATTGTACATACTGATCTATGTGGACCAACAAGGACAAAGGGATTAAATGGTGAATAGTACTTCATGCTGTTGATTGATGACTAAACAAGAATGACTACAGTTTTCTTTCTTAAAAAGAAGTCAGAGGCATTTGAGCACTTCAAGATATACAAAGATATGGTTGAAAAAAATACAGACTTGAAAATCAAATTCCTGAGATCAGACAATGGTGGAGATTTTACATCGAAAGAGTTCACGGGTTTTTTTGGTGAACATGGGATAAAAAGAAAATTGTCAGCATCTAGGACACCTCAACAAAATGGAGTTGTTGAGAGAAATAACAATACAGTACAAGAGATGGCAAAAACCATGTTGAAATATTCCAAGTTGGGTGACATCATTTGGGCACATGAAGTACATATGGAAGTTCATATCTTGAATAGAGGAATGCTCATAAGTAACAATGATATGACTCACTGTCATATATGGAAAGGAAGACCCGCAAATGTGAAGCATTTCAGAGTATTTGGAAGCAAGTTCTCTATCAAAAGAGAAGATGACATGATTGGAAAATTTGAATCCCAAGTTGATAAAGGCATATTTGTATGGTACTCAAACAAACATAAGGCATACAAGTGTTTCAATATGAGACTCAACAAAATAGTGGAAATCATCAATGTACATATTGGCGAGGTTAGTGTACGAAATTCCAAAGAAGAAAGAAAATACTCAGTAGAGAAGGAAGAAGAAGAGGATTTAAAAGAAGAAGTAGAAGAAGCAGAATCAAAAGAATAAGAAGCGCATCTAGAAGCGGAGAAAAAGGAAGATGACCAACAAAATCTTCAAATATCTCCCAAAACTCCTAGCTAGAGAGTGCAGAAAAAGCATCCATAAGAATAGATCATTGGGAATAAAGTTGTAGGAGTTGAAACACGAAGAAAATTATGCTCACCAGAACAATGACATCTAGCTCTGTTGTCCATAATTGAACCCCACAATTTTAAAGAATCCAACACCGATGAACACTAGGTCAAAGCTATGGAAGAAGAACTAGATCAGATAGAGAAGAATGAAACAAGGGAACTTGTTCCAAGGCCTAAGGATAATAATGTGATTGGCACAAAATGGGTATTCAGAAACAAGTTGAACGAGGATGGATAGGTAACCAGGAAAAAATCAAGGTCAGTATGCAACGGATATGATCAGGTTGAAGGAATATATTTTGAAGAAACGTTTTCCCCAGTTGCCGGAATGGAAGCAATTAGATTGATCTTGGCTTATGCATGTTCGAAGAAAATCAAAGTATATCAGATGGATGTAAAGTCAACATTGCTAAATGGAGAACTAGAAGAATAAGTATACATAGAACAACCAAAAATGATTTCTACTATCATAAAAGGAAGATTGTGTTTGCAGATTGAAGAAGGAACTATATGGACTCAAACAAACCCCCAGAGCATGGTATTCAAGATTGGAAAGATATCTACAACAAAAAGGATTCAAGAAAGACAATGTAGACAAAAATATATACATAAAGGTGAATCAAAATAATTTGTTAATAATTGAAGTTTATGTTGATGACATTATTTTTGGCAGTAATGATGATAGGATGAGTCATAAATTTTCTAAATACATGCATAATGAATTCGAAATGTCATTACTTGGTGAGTTGTCTTTCTTTTTGGGACTTCGCATATGTCAGCTAGATGTAGGTATTTTCATCTCCCGGACTAAGTATATCAAAGAAATGTTGAAGAAGTTTGGAATGGTAGATTGAAAGCTCGTAAGTATTCCCATGCATATCTGTTGCAAATTGAGAAAATATGATATATCCAAGGATGAATATCAAAGACTACATATCGATGATTGGCAATTTACTCTATGTGACTGCATCAAGACTGGACGTGATGCAGATAGTTGGACATGTGGAAAGATTTCAAGCAGCACTGAAGGAAACACATGTTGTGGCAGTGAAAATAATATTCATATATCTCAAAGGAACAAAATACTATGGATTATGGTATCCAAAAGGGAACTATCTATCTCTAGTTGCATACATGGATGTGGATTGGGAAGGAAGTGTTGATGATTGAAGAAGTACAAGTGGATTAACCTTCTACTTGGGAGATTGTCTAGTATATTGGTTGAGAAAGAATTAGTCTTCAGTATCATTGTCCACAACAAAATCATAGTACATTGCATCAACAACATGTTGTACATAGGTTCTCTTGATGAAGAAAACTTTGCAGGACATACAAGTGGAATATGATGAGCCTATTCCAATATTATGTGATAACACCAGTGCTATAAGTATCTCTAAGAATCCAATGATGCATTCTAAGACGAAACACATTCTGATCAAGTTTCACTTTCTACGGGAATAGGTTACAGAGAAGAACATCAAGGTAGAGAATATTGGTACAAAAGAGAAAATTGGAGATATCTTCACCAAACCTCTTCCGAGGGAGACATTTGAGTATCTTAGATAGAAACTTGGAGTAGTTTCAGCCCCACAATGAATGGTTTTTGAAAGACTTGAATACTTTTTGAATGCTTTTTATCAGATATGTACATGAGGAAGCACCATGAAGAGAAACATCAGTAGAAATCATAGGCTTACTGATAGGGGGAGCATCCCCAAGGAGAATTCTTCCTTTCCATTGATGTCAAAGGGGTACATAAAAACATATGCATGGAAAGGAAGAGAAGAGGCATGAAGATAGGGGGATCCAACACATGAAGATCGGGGGAGCCAATATGAGCATGAATGTTTCCATTTTTGTGTCTAAGTGTTTCCATCAATGCCAAAGGGGGATATTGTTGAAAGATTAATTAATTAATTATTGAAAGAATAATTATTGTAGGGATTAATCAATTTTCGAAAAAGTTTGTAGGGATTAATCAATTATCGAAAAAGATTAATTGTCGAAAGTTTAGATGTTGGAAGATTGGTTGTCATTGATTTCAACCCTTGAACAAGTTGCATGTTGAAGTAAAGTAGTTGTAAATAGAAGATAACAAGCTACATGTAAGTTGCATGTGAATTACATGGCAGTTGCATGTCATTGTGATATTTCTCTTTAAAACACATAGAAGAGTCAATTGTAAATCACTTCTGTGTATCACTGCTAAGAATAAAGGTTGGAGATTTGAGGCAGTGAGTCGAAGACAAAGAAGTCCAGTGAAGTAAGTGTTGGACCTAGTATTATGGAGTTGGCATTGATGACAAAGAGGACCAATATGGTCAATGTTGGGAATGGAGTTGGTATTGGAATTGATACAAAAAGAATCAAGTAGATGTCAATAAGTCTGGTATAAAAGTATCATCAATAAAAGTCTCGACTAGTCAAACCCTAAGTCGAGTCGAAACAATTAAATGGGTGAAGATGACTATCTAAATTAAAGGCGAAAATATCAAAGTCAAGTGTTTCAATAAAATGCACT
This sequence comes from Picea sitchensis, assembly GCA_010110895.2. Taxonomy (NCBI): domain Eukaryota; kingdom Viridiplantae; phylum Streptophyta; class Pinopsida; order Pinales; family Pinaceae; genus Picea; species Picea sitchensis. Next base: position 41,320 of record SNQJ01S0050507.1, read on the forward strand.
AGATATCAAGAAGTCTGGTACAAACATCTCAACAAGAAGTTGAAGTTGAAGAAGTAGAAAAAGTCGAAATTCGAAGTCAAAGAAATCGGGGGTTGAAATCGAAGAGGTTGAAGAAGTCAAAGGTCGAAGTCAGATAAGTAGAATAAGTCGAAGGTCAAAGTCAAATAAGTCAAAATCGAAGAAGTCGAAATCAAAGAAGTTGAATATCGAAGCCAAAGTCAAAGAAGAAATCGAAGCAAGTCAGAATGACCAAATTCGAATTACACAAGTCGATTTTATTCTAAGTCGAGTCAATTCAAAAAAGAAGTAACCTAAAGATTGAAGTCGAAGAAAAATTAAATTGGGAAATACAAGTCGGGTCGAGGCTGAAGCAATTTGGGTGGAACATAATCAAAATACTCAAGTCAAAATTTATCTTAGTTGAGTCAACCAAAAAGATGTTTGTCAGTCTAATGAGGAAGCAAACACGAAAAAGGGTGAAGACCAAATCAAACTTTTAGTGTCTAGCAGCTGAGAGGGAACTAATTTTAATATCCACCATCAAGTAAAATGTTTATAAGTTGAGTTTAAATAGTCACCAACAAAAGAGATATATGGAGGTCAATTTAGACATTTATGAAAAGGTAAAATGTACTGAATTTGATCTAGCATCCAAAGATGAAAGGAAAATTTGGGCAAGTTGCTTTCAAATAACCATCTGTACTGGCCACCTCACACATGTTCTAGGGGAAACTTTCAGGTGTTGGCTAATTGGGCATGTTCTACACAAAACCCGTGTCGTAGAATTGTAAAATTTGTTTCCATCACTCCAAAATATTCGTAGGAAATCAATGTCTAATTTTGTGTACGGAAATTAATTAATGAAATCACCATTTGTGTTAATTAAATTAAGGGGTACAATGTTTCATTACTAAAAGACACAATAGTTCAAACTTATACCTTTTGGAAAGTATATAAGAAGACAAACAAGGTGAAAGGAAAGTGTCTCTGTGGTCTACATCAGAAGATCAAAAATAAGTACAAAGTCCAAGGAAGAAAGTTGAAGATACTTATGAAGTGAGGGTGGAAGGGTGGAGAAAGAAAGGACTAATGTCCTTTACTGATTAAAGTTTGAAGACAAGAAGTTGATGCTTCCTATGGTTGGTTCCCTAAACAAGGGAGTTGGTGCTTCCTAGGGTTGGTGCCCTAAGACAAGGGAGTTGGTGCTTCTTAGGGTTGGTTCCCTAAAACAAGGGATTTGGTGCTTCCTAGGGTTGAAGCCCTAAACAAATGGTGCTAGAAGGAGGGTTGACTAACAAGCTGGCCTTGTAGGAGCCTTTATTTCAAATGTATTTAATTTCCCCATGGCTCCCCAAATCATTTTGTTGGAACATGCTTTCCACTTCTCATTACCTGATGTTCCCAACGAAACAGTCTCTCGCTTGTCCAAACTCACCTTTGATGGTAAGGGGGATGTATCTGCTAAAGACCACCTTAACAAGTTTTGGTGCAAATGCATCAAACATGACATTTTTTATTTAAAATTTTTATGCAGATTGCTCGCTTTTACTTTTAGGGGTCGGATTAAACATTGGTTTGAGTCTTTTCTGGCATATCACATTTTTTATTGGTTTCAATTTGTAGAGGAATTTTTAGATGTTTTTGAAATCTATGATTACAATCAATTATGTGAAGAATTTTAGACTTTGCTAATCAATGGTGATTCATCTTTAGAAGACTTTTTGACAAGAATCCATCATGTTCTCTGTAAATTTAATCTCGATGACATGTCATTTGTATTAAATCTCCTCTATGATGTTTGCATCCCTTTCATCCAGTCATATTCAATCATGAATCACGAACCCGTTACAAATCCTATCACTCAATTGCGAGAAGAATTTTGTTCGCATGATGAGAGGAATCTATTCAAAAATTTTGAACAAGCAAGGGAGGTAGAATCTATTGACAAGGTTCTTACTGACAACCAAACTAGTTTTTCCTCTGAATCATTGCATTTTCAGTCTTCGACCATCGTGGAAGAAGATTCGATTATGGTTCAAGGTGAATGTCCTCATTCTTGTAACTCATGCTCTAATCTATATTTAAATTTAGTTATTGAAGAATACTTAGGTGATGAAAATCATCTTAAACATTCTAACACTCCTACGAAACTGATTAGAGATGAAGATATGCAATTGAAAGGATAAACCTTAAACCTTCATCCTCAAATCGTACCTTGTCAACATGAAAGATCATATGTTTTCCATGAAAGTTTTGAATTATCTATTATACGGGAGGCAAACCTAGATGATCATATTATGTTGAAGAATTTATCACCGAAACAGAGTGAAAGTTTTAAAAAAAAGTGAAAAGAAATGTCTTGAGAATACCATTGTTAAATATCATAGCTCAAGAGATTCTTTTCATGTGCTTATTTATGATTCCTTTTACTCTTTATATCTTGATCTCTTCTTAGATTCTGGTGGAATTAATACTTTACCCACAACATCCTACTCTTTTCCACCACAATCATATCCTTTCGATATGCCAAGATTTGGTGAAATTAATTCCAAACATAACATTTATAAATTCAGATTTGATGCTCTTTCACTTTCATCACTCACATGGGAAAAGGGCATGTTGCAAGATGATTTTACATAGTTTATTTTTGAAAAAGACAATGCAATCTCTCTTATGGAGATCAAACATTCTACGTTGCATATTCGTTCTTTGATTAGCTCGAATTTTAATGTTTATGCTTCACATTTTGAAATGATCAATCTCATCAAAGGAAACATTCAAACCAATAATCTAATTGATGTCACGAATCCTCTTATGATGTGTTCCCCATTGATATATTTGTTTCATCAAAGTCATAGTTTGCATCCTCATTTTTATGACAGGATCTTAGGATGGCTTGAATATTCACATATAAATTTTTTTCATAATAAAGATAAAGTTGTGCTTGCTTTGTTTTTACCTAAATATCTAGGAAGTAGGCATGACATATTTATTTTAGATCCTCCATGTGAAGAAATTAATGAACACTTAGATAATTGTCAGGAGAATGGGGAACTTCAGCCTTGGCTGATGGTTATGTCAGTTCCCCATAATCTTGACAAGTTTTCCAAACTTACTTACATTCTTCCATGCCATTATGACTCATATCACGATAGTATTGCAGAATGGTTGGAGGATTCATACATCAAGAAGTTTCAAAAGAATGGTAAGGTTGTGCTTGTTTTGTTTTTAAAAGAATATATAGGAGGTAAGCATGACATATTTCTTTTGTATCTGCAAATACTACATTATTTTATTCTGATTTTCGACTTTCTATGCCTTGCGGGATTGAAGATGCTCTTGTGGCTGCATTGGAAATACGATTTTATTTAGCGTTTTGATCTATTTAGTAGTTTAGAGTAGGTTTAGGAGTAGGTTTCCTTTATTTTATTTTTATTAATGTTTATTTGTGTAATAATGCAGTTATGAACACAAGTGGGTACATCAAGAAAACCATAATATGAATGTTGTCGGGGAAGTCCAATTTAAATCTTTTTCTCTCTGCTTTTCATTGAATATTTCTTTTCAAAAACACATTATCATCATGGAATTTTAAAATGGAAAGTAAAAAGATAAGTAAATTTAAACTATAAATTCAACCCTGACCTAAGGTGCCACGAGTAGGACTGCACTCATCTTAATAAGGATTTTTTTATTTTCTTTTAGTCTCTTTTATTTTTAATAATAATGCTTGGTCAAAGTAGTATCTCATGCATCACTATATTAAGAAAAGAACTTGCTCGCACATGATATTTTATATGATTTAGTTCTTCCTTTATTTTACAGTGAGATGTTAGTGGATCCAAAAGCTCAAGTTTATCTTTGACCAAAATCGTTTCCTGGAAATTTTTCTTTTGTTGTTTTGATTTTGTTTCCCATTAATAAAATTTGATTTGGTTTGTTGTGTGTTTTTTGTTTTCTTTGATTGCTTTAAATGAATTTTCTTGTTATTTGTTTTTTTGAATCAATATATTTCTTATCAAAGAGCTATTGTCGAAGGAAGCATTTATTTTAAGACTTGTGTTTTTCAAGCAAATTGAAATAGTTCAAAGAGGTCCTCATATTACGATATAGCTCAAACAATTGATTTTTAAGTCAATTGTCACTTTCATTTTGTCCTCAATTTGTCTTTGCCATAGGATTACACCAAAGATATGGTTTAAATCTTTGAGAATTACGATGATCTTTAAACTTTTTACACCTTCCATATTCTTAAGGAATCAATTTTAAGTGCTTCCCATTCTCTAGATGATTTCTTAAAGAAAATCTAAAATCTCTAAACCATGATAAAACTTCCAGCTTTGAAAGAAAATAAATAACATGATCAACTATTCACCTGTATTGCAATTAACCTCCAGTATCACCCCGCTCTCTTTGTCATCATGAAATCTATAATTGTATTATTATTTAAAAGTGGCATAAGAGGGTTGAAAGCACTTAAGTGTGGGAAGTGTTTGAAAACCCGTCAGGGTACTGAACAGGCTCGCTGGCAGCAGGTAAATGCACACATGATACCAAGACAACTTCGTCGAGGTACTGAACGGGCCTGTTGGCAGTGAAGCAATGTCGGGTCGAGAGGTAGTAAGTACATTTTTTTAAATTAACTTTTATGGAAGTATACATCATGTGGATACAACTATTGGATGGGATTAAAGCATTTGAGTGGGTTAAATGACATCCATACCGAGGCTATGGACGCCTGCTGGAAACAGTGGCTCTGTCAACGGTATTGAAGTTCTTTTATAAACATCATGAATCTTTGATTAAGACATTATTTCAGGTTATAATCCCCTGCAAAGAAAATTCTATTGCTTGGTTATAACATTGAGCTTATCCTAATACTATATGGTCTCAAAGTGAATTTATTTCAGTGATCTTAAATCCTTTTTCAAATCTTATTATTTTCTTCCTGAGATTAAATCTTACCAGATCAGAGATAACTGGTTCACCCAGTAAGTCGCCATTTGTTGGGCCCCAACAACTCCCCCTAAATTTTTACAAAATTTAAAGGGCCCCCATTAGAATCTTGATAATTATAGTGAGCTACAGAATCAACCTTTTCAAATAGTTCTATACCGTGGCTTGCTTTGATACAAAATTAAGACATTCACTATAGTATGAGACATTCATCACAAGAGTATGTGTCAAAATTTAGGAACGAGCATAGAAATCTCAATTTAAACAAAAACGTTAATTTTGACCAATTGTTTACTTTCGTTTAAATTGTGATTATGTGTTCTTTCTTTTGCTCATTAGAAAGTTTGACTATATTGAATAATGGGTTCAATACTTCATCAAATAATATCTTGGTTGGTTTCTTATTTTCATAAAATCATTTGGTGATATTAATTAATTAAATTCTTTTTTCATTTTGCATCTCATTTAAAAATAAAAATAATAATAATAATAATAAAGAATTATCTATCATTTGTTTGATTTTGTAAAAAACCAAAATTAATAGTTTTCTCTTCTCCATTAACTTGAAGCTTCTAGAATTTTAAGATAATATTTGAAAGGAAATTATAAACAATATTTGTTTAGAACTTACAGTTAGTTTAAATTCATTTTTAATTTTATTGTTTTAGATTTTGTTTTATTCACAATTTTTAGGTTATTAATTTAGGTTTCTTTTTGTTTCATGGGTTTCTATTATCAGTTATTTGGTACGGATCTGATCATTGCTTGATTTTATTATCTAAATACGTTCAATATGATTGATCCAAAAATAATATTGGATTGATGCAAATAAATTTATGAGCAACAACAGATAAAATTTGGAAATGCATCAAGAACAGAGACACGATTTTGCGAGACTGATTGCAGCCAAACCATGAGGAATTTGAAGAAACAGTTGAAAACCCTTTCCCCAATGGACCCATTTACCTTCAGCGTAGAAATTTTCTCAAACAAATGCATGATTGGAGAGATATTTGGCTCTCTTTACGAGGCAAATTTCAGGTGGTGGAAATACTTAATGACGCTCAGACTGTTCATTCATTGTATAAATATATGAGAAAGTTCAGAGCCATGGAGATCCAAGAATTGGAGAGGAGGATTTTTATCCTTTCTCTTTTGTATATTATTTATTTTTTAAACTTTTCTTCTTTTCAAATGGAGTAATGGATGGTTGGAATCTTTGGGAGAAAGGATGAGTATTTTCAAAGAAGAATATGGAATTCCATGTTGCTTAATGGCTTTTTTCCTCTGAGTAAAATGGTTTTATTTTCATTATAATATCTTCATATTCTTTTAATAATTCATTATGCTATGATTTAAATTATCTTTAGTCTTTTTTATCAATACATGGTTAATTGCTATCATTTATGTATTAATTAATTTTTTTCCATCTTTAAGAGTCTATTATCCCAAAAATTCTTCCAGGACTACAGTATGGGTATGTGATTTTGAGAAAGTATATGGGAAAGCAATTCATCTTTGGCTTTAGACCTGTGTGATGCTTATTCCATTTCATTCTTTCATTACTGTTGTATTATGAGAATTTTATTATGGTTGATTTTAGCTTTAGCTTGTCATCATATGGTGTTTTCATACTATTAAATCTTATATGCTGTCCATAATTTCATATTCCATTTTTTATGTGTGATCAATCGATCATTTGATTATTGTGGAATTTATTTCTAATGTTAAATGATGGATAATATCAATACTCAGAATTGAGTTTTCTTTCATTCTTAAATATTGATTATCTTAAGATCACATGATTTTTGTGGGCATGTGATTTTGAGAAAGCATATGGGAAAGCAATTCATCTTTGGCTTTAGACTGCATGCTTATTCCCATTTCATCTTCACATCGCTAGAATATGAGAATCTTTTATTATATTGATTTTAGCTTTAGCTTGTCATCATGGGTGCTTTCATACCTAGTTTAAATGTTATATGTTGTTCATAATTTCATATTCCATTTTTTATGTGTGATCAATTCCATCATTTTGATTATTGTGGAATTTATTTCTAATGTTAATGATGGATAATATCAATACTATGAATTGAGTTTGTTTTCATTCTTAAATATTGATTATTATCTTAAGATCACATGATTTTTAATTAGTTGTCTTCCTCATGTTATTAATTCTATCCAATATCAAATACTTCTTTGAATGTATTCTGGAAGTGCTAGTATTATTCTTTTATAGGTTTCCCTTAACAACACTTCAGGCAGGAGCTCATACAACACAGGAAGATAAACTCAGTTGATTGATCAGTTAAAGGTTAGTAGATGCATTCTTTTCTTTTATTTAGAGTGGTTTATGAATGAAACAATGATTACATTAATTAGCTTTGACTGTTTTTGTGTCACTGTTTCAATCGTATTCATTTAGTATTTATTTGTTTAATATCTTTAAAAAAAAACAAGTGTTGTTCATATTTGATTCAGAAACTTTATCAAACAATCATTTTCACAAGATTTCATGAAAACCTTGTAAACTGTATATAAACTATTAATAATCATTTGTATATTCACATTCTTAGATAAATATTTGCAATTATTGTGTCGATTGTTAGAATCTTTTCTTTAGTTAGTTTATTTCATTTTGCTATCTTTAGGACCCTAGTTGGCTAACGGATTGGGTTAATTAAACAACCCCAGACCAGGTCTATCCTTCCAATTGACGACAGGTCAAATTTTTTTATCAACAAGTTGGTGCCCTAAAACAAGGGAGTTGGTGCTTCCTAGGGTTGAAGCCCTAAACAAGAAGATTGGTGTCTCCCAATGATTATTGTAACTTGTATTAATGTATTGATTTTATATTCAAGTTTACTTTTGTTGATTAATTGTTGTTAATAAGTTAAAATTATTAAAAGTTTAAATAATTAACCAATACTGATTCACCCCCCCTCTCAGTATTGACCAAGTTTCAAACAATTGGTATCAGAGTGAGTGCCTTCTGCACAGTCTAACAACTGGAAGGTAGATTATGAAGCAATGGATCAACAAGAGGGAATGTCTTCCAACAAAGCACCTCTGTGCAAAGAGAATGATTATGCATTTTAGAGTGTGAGAATGAAAATTTATCTCATGGCCCTTAGATGTGATGTTTGGCAAGTTGTTGAAATTGGTTATACTGCACCATCTACCCCACCTATTGATACTGTTGCAAAGAATTTATGCAATGACAATTCAAGAGCAGTCAATCTTACTCTAGGAGGATTAACCAATCCTATATTTGTAAAGGTAATGCATTGTAAGTCAACAAAAGAGATCTGGGAAAAAATGAAGGTCATATATGAAGGAGACAACAAAGTCAAGGAAGCCAAACTGCAACCCTATAGAAATCAGTTTGAAAATTTGAAAATGAAGGAGGAAGAAAACATAGCTAAATATTTTCAAAGTGTTGATGAAATTGTCAATTCAATCAGAGCATTAAAATAAGCACTCAAATACAAACCAATTTTCCAAAATATCTCAAGATCATTACCTATGAGGTATGATTCCAAAATTTCTACCCCTGAAGACATAATAGATCTTGATACACTCATAGTGGATGAACTACATGGGATCCTCATAGCATATGAGATGAGAACATGACAATAAAAACCAACAAAAGGAGAAACAACCTTCAAGGAATCAAAATCAAGGAAGAAGCAGGAGCAAGTACCTAATGAATATTTATGAGAGATATCCGATGAAGAAGTATCTAAATTTATGAATAAACTTAAGAAATGGATTGGTAAATACAAGGGGAAGTTTCCTCTGATATGCTTCCACTGTGGCAAAGTTGGACACTTTGCTAAAAAATGTCCATATCCCAAGCAGGAGGATAGTAATGATGAAGAAATTCAAAATCATAAAGTACATAAGAGGGGTAAGACAAAGAACAAAAATAAATACTACAAATAGAAGAAGAATCTCTACACCAAAGAGGACAACAACTCTTCTGAAGAAAGTGAAGATGAAGATTCAGAACTTCTATTTATGGGAATGAACACTCAAAATAATGATGTAGATGATAAATAAAACTCTCAATTTGAAGGAGAAGTATACCTAGAAGTAGAACTGATTAGTGCTCTGAAGGAACTAAGAAAATATAAAAAGAAGAACAATCTACTGAGGGCACAACTTCAAGAGTTTGAAGAATCACATCAATCAAGAGAAATAGATGCATCAAGAACCATCAAAGAATTAGAACATACCATCAGTAATTTGAAGTCCCAACTCCTAGAAGATAAAATAATTGAAGAATTAGTTTTAAAACAACTCAATGATAGAGAACAAGTATGTGAGAATCTAGAAGCTAAGATTGAGCTACTAAAAGGTGAACTTGTGAAAGAAAAGAAGGGATCAAAATTTGAAAATAGTTCAAAGATCTTGGATGAAATTTCCAGTAGTCAGAGGTCACCAAACAACAAGACTGGTTTGGGATACACCCAAGACTCAACTTCTACATCACAAGGATCTGTCAAAAGACCAATCGATTATGCAGATTCTCTTAAAATGCCCTTAAGAAGAGAATATAATAAGGAAAGGATGATGTCATTGGAGACCATCCCAAATAAACAAAAATCAACACCCCATACTAAAGAAAAAGATGACAAGAAGAATACAATCACCAGAAGAAATCTCTCTAAAAAATATCAATATCTATTCCTTGGATATTGCTATTCCTGCAATAATTTTGGAGACAAAGCGGTATATTGTAAATCCTATAGAAGGCATAATCCAAAAAATGTCCAAAGAAGTCGACAGTTCAATACAGATAAAAGAAACTATAATTCATTCTCTTCATTACAAGATTACAATATGGAATGCCTCAAATTTAATAACTATGGACATGAATCCAATGAATGTATATTTTCAAAGTATGTCAAAGAGATCGATATTCCCAACAATAAGAAAGTATGGAAGAAAAAGCAAGTAGAGAAAACATAGTGTAAAGTAGCCATGTATGCCAAAAAAAAAGGATGTCAGTGGTATGTAGACAATGGATGTTCTAAACACATGACTGGAGATCAAAGCAAATTTCTCAAGTTGACGAAGAAAGAAAAAGGAAAAGTCACCTTTGGAGATAATGTGTCAGCCAAGATACTTGGAAAATGCATTGTTAGCCTAGGGAATAACAAGGCCAAAGCATAAAATGTGCTTTTAGTAGAAAATCTCAATCCTAATCTCCTAAGTGTAATTCAAACATGTGATCAAGGTCACATAATTACCTTTGTTTTCCATAAATGTGAGATAATAAGAGAAGATACAGGGAAGCTAGTGGTAGTTTCACCAAGAACATCCAATAATCTGTACATCCTTAACATGGAAGGAGAAGAAAAATGTTATTTAGGTAAAGAAGATGAAAGTTGGTTATGGAATAGAAGGTTGGGACATATAATCTTTGCCAACTTAATCAAATCCAATAAGAAGGAGGAAGTAAGGGATCTTCCAAAGATTACAAAGCCTTCAAATCATATTTGTAAACATTGTCAAATAGGGAAGCAAAAAAAAATCAGGTTCAAGAAAAAAGAGCATTCTTCATCAAGAACCTTGGAGCTTATTCACACTAACCTATGTGGTCCTACTAGAACTAAAAGTATACATGGAGAACATTACTTTATGTTGTTCATTGATGACTACACAAGAATGACATGGGTATACTTTCTAAAGGATAAATCAGAAGCCTTTGAAAAATTTAAGGCATACAAAGCCTTTGTAGAAAATGAAACAGATCTCAAAATTAAATGTTTGAGATCAGACAATGGAGGAGAATTCACCTATAAAGAGTTCAATAACCTTTGCGAAGATCATGGAATCAAAAGAAAATTTCCAGCTCCCAGGACTCCTCAACGGAATGGAGTGGTTGAAAGGAAGGATAGAAATGTCCAAGAAGCTCCAAGAACCATGCTGAATGAAGCCAAACTTCTAGATAAGTTTTGGAGAGATGCAATATACACAACAGTTCACATACTCAATTGAGTACAATTGGGACCTAACCATGACAAAACACCTTATGAACTATGGTCTGGTAGGCCAACATCAGTGAAACACTTCAGAGTCTTTGGAGGTAAGTGTTACATAAACAATGATGAAGATAATCTAGGGAAATTTGACCCAAGATCATATGAAGGCATATTTATAGAATATTCACCTAAAAAAAAAGTCTTATAGATGTTATAACCTAAGACTACATAAAATGGTGGAAAGTGCCAATGTAAAGATAGATGATATAAAGTTAAGACAAGTCATACCCTAGGACATATCAACATATGATGATAAAAGTGATGAAGAATATTAGAATGAAGAAGTTGATGAAGAACATCAAGAAAATGAACCCCACACTGATGATGAAGATGACGAAGAAACACCCTTGCCAAAATCCCCATCAAAAAGGGTTCAAAAGAATCATCTTGAAAGTCAAATTATTGGAGATAAAAATGTAGGAGTGGAAACAAGAAGAAAACTCACATTTGACTCAGAACAAGCAATGTTACCCCTGATAGAACCTAAGTCATTTAAAGAATCTAACAAAAGTAAATATTGGATAAAAGTAATGGATGAAGAACTAGATCAAATAGAGAAGAACCAGACCAAATAGAGAAGAACCAGACTTGGGAATTAGTTCCAAGACCCAAGGACAAGAATGTGGTAGGAACTAAGTGTATATTCAAGAAAAAAATCAATGAAAATGGGAAGATCATAAAGAAAATATCCAAATTAGTGTGAAAGGGATATTCCCAAGTGGAAGTTATTGATTTTGAAGAGACTTTTTCTCCAGTAGCAAGACTTGAGGCCATCAGAATGTTCCTGGCATTTGCATGCTTCAGAAATTTCAAAATCTATCAAATGGATGTCAAGCCAGCATTACTTAATGGAACATTAAAAGAAGAAGTCTATGTTCAGAAACCAGAAGGATTCATGTTAACAGAAAATCAAGACTATGTGTGCAAGCTAAAAAAGGCCTTGTATGGTCTTAAACAAGCCCCCATAACATGGTTCTCAAGGCTTGATCAGTACCTGGAAAAATAAGGATATAAGAGAGGGACTACTAACAACAATTTATACATCGAAATTGAGGATCAAAACATGATTATTGTGGTGGTATATGTAGATGAAATCATATTTGTAAGTAGTCTTACTATACTAACCAGAAATTTTGCAACCAAAATGCAAGAAGAATTTGAAATGTCTATGCTGGGAGAACTGTCCTTCTTCTTAGGTTTACAAGTAACTCAAACAGAAAAAGGAATATTCATTTCCCAAGCCAAATATATCAAGGAAATGTTAAATAAATTACAAATGGAAGACATTAAACCTATGAGTACTCCCATGGTCACTGGATGTAAACTAAGCCTAGAAGATGACTCACCAAAAATGGACCAAACTATTTACAGATCAATGGTTGGAAGTATGCTCTATTCAACAACAACAAGACCCGATATCATGCAGGTTGTAGGACTCATGGGGAGATTTCAATCTACACCTAAAGAAACTCACTTAAAAGAAGTAAAGAGGATATGCAGATATCTTAAAAGAACCTTAGAACTTGGATTATGGTATCCAAAAGATAAATACTTCACTCTAACTACATACACTAGTGCAGATTGGGCTGGTAGTATAGATGATAGGAAAAGCACTAGTGGAGGAGAATTTTTTCTAGGAGAATGCCTAGTAGCATGGCTAAGTAAGAAATAAAAATCCACATCACTTTCTACAACAGAGGTAGAATACATTGTTGCTGCATCTTGCTGCACACAAGTTCTTTGGATGAAGCAAACATTAGAAGATTTACAAGTAATATATGATCATCCCATTACTATTAACTGTGATAACACTAGTGCCATAAATATCTCTAAAAATCCTGTAATTCATTCTAAAACCAAACACATCCCAATCAAATATAACTTCTTAAGAGATCAAGTTACTCAAAAAGTGGTGAAATTAGAATATGTAGACACAAAAGAACAAATAGTAGACATCTTTACAAAACCTCTACCAAGAAGCACCTTTGAAAATCTTAGGAAAAAATTAAGAGTAATTCCCATACCTCATTAAAACTACAAAAGTTTCATCAGAAGAAAGAAACACATGGACAGATGGAACATCACCTTAGGGGGAGAAAATAAAGATCTCTTTTGTAAGTGTTGTCAAAGGGGGAGGATAAGCAGTAAAAACCTGATTAAAAATAGAGAGTTTTACTTTGTTTCCATCTATGCCAAAGGGGGAGAATGTTGGACCTAGTATTATGGGGTTGGAATTGATGACAAAGAAGACCAATATGGTAAATGTTGGGAATGGAGTTGGTATTGGAATTGATACAAAAAGAATCAAGTAGATTTCAACAAGTATGGTATAAAAGTATCAACAAGAAAAGTCTCGACTAGTCAAACCCTAAGTTGAGTTGAAACAATTAAATGGGTCAAGACGACTATCTAAATGAAAGGAGAAAAGATAAAAGTCGAGTGTTTCAATAAAATGTATTAGATATCAAGAAGTTTGGTATAAACATCTCAACAAAAATTTGAAGTTGAAGAAGTTGAAAAATTCGAAAATCGAAGTCAAAGAAATTGTGGGTCCAAATCGAAGGTCGAAGTTGAAGAGGTCGAAGAAGTCGAAGGTCGAAGTTAGATAAGTAGAAGAAGTCAAAGGTCAAAGTCATATAAGTAGAATAATTCGAAATTGAAGAGGTCGAAGATCGAAGATTAAGTTGAATTCAAAACCGAAGCAAGTCAGGACGACCAAAGTCTAATTACACAAGTCGATTTTCTTCTAAGTTGAGTCGGTCCAAGAAAGAAGTAACCTAAAGGTCGAAGTAGAAGCATACTTAAATTGGGAAATACAAGTTGGGTCGAGGCTGAAGCAATTTGGGTGGACCAAAATTGAAATAATCAAGTCGAAATTTTTCCTGGTTGAGTCAACCAAAAAAATGTTTGTTAGTCAAATGAGGAAGCAAATAAGAAAAAGGGTGAAGACCAAGTCGAATCTTTAGTGACTAGCAGCTGAGAGGGAACTTATTTTAATATCCACCATCAAGTAAATGTTTACAAGTTGAGTTTAAATAGTCACCAACAAAGGAGATATATGGAGGTCGATTTAGACATTCATGAAAAGGTAAAATGTACTAAAGTCGATCTGGAATCCAACGACGAAAGGAAAATCTGGGCAACTTGCTTTCAAAGAACCATCTGTACTGGCCACCTCAAACATGTTCTGGAAAAAAAATTGAGCGTCGAATAATTGGGCATGTTCTACACAAAACCCATGTTGTAGAATTGTAAAATTCATTTCCGGCAGTCTAGAATCTTCATACAAAATCAATGTCCAATTTTGTGTACGAAAATCAATTAATGAAATCACCAATTGTGTTAATTAAAAGAAGGGGTGCAATGTTTCATTGCTAAAAGACACAATGGTTCAACCTTATACATTTTGGAAAGTATATACGAATACAAACAAGGTGAAAGGAAAGTGTCTATGCGGTCTACATCAGAAGATCAGAAACAAGTACAAAGTCCAAGGAAGAAAGTCAAAGATACTTATGAAGTGAGGGTGGAAGGGTGGAGTAAGGAAGGACTAATGTCTTTTACTAATTAAAGTTTGAAGACAGGAAGTCGATGCTTCCTAAGGTTGGTGTCGTAAACAAGGGAGTTGGTGCTTCCTAGGATTGGTGCCCTAAAACAAGGGAGTTGGCTCTTGTTAGGGTTGAATCGTTGAACAAGGAGATTGGTGTCTCCCAATAATTATTGTAACTTGTATTAATGGATTGATTTTATATTCAAGTTTATTTTTGTTGATCAATTGTTGTTAATAAGTTAAAATTATTAAAAGTTTAAATAATGAACCAATAATGATTCACCCCCCCCCCTCTCAGTATTGACCAAGTTTCCAACAGTAAGAAGTTTTTAGGAGCTGAGAGTATGGAGAATGGGTGTCATACATGGATTCCTTGAGAATATCCATGGGTTTTAGGAGGAAAAGTGCAGACATCTACGGGCTTCAGTGAGGAAAAGTGCAGATACCCGCGAGCAGATAGTGCATAGGGTCTTGGAACAATGAGGAAATTTTTGTGAAGATCAAGGATCTGAAACTCAGGTCAGCTACAAGATTGAAGGTATGTCTTCTTGTGTGTGTTAGGGTGAGTATTATGAGGAAATCATGAACAAGTATGTCTTAGTGATTCATAAGCAGTTGATTTGGAGAATTCTCTTGTGGATCTTGGTATGAGGTGTGTGTGGGGTCAGTCTTGATGAGATATTGATATCAGTAGAAACAACAGAAATATCAGAGACAATAGCAACAATAGGTTATCAGTGACAGAGGTAGTGATAGATTGGTCTACATCTATATTTCAGGGCGGTTGGACAAGGAAAGGAAAGGGGGTTGTAGCCTCCTTTTGGTTGTAGCCAGATAAATTAGGGAGTTGAAGCTTCCTTCAGGTTGCAGCCTGTAAACAGGGGGTTGGATTCTTCTTCCAGTTGTAGCCAGAGAAATAGGAAGTTGGTGCTTCCAATGAATATACTCTTTGATCAATAAGAAAAGTATTCTGTAGTTTTTCGTGCATTGGGTTTCCACGTAAAATTCTGGTGTACTATGTTTATGTGATGTTTATGGTGTTAATAATAGTTTAAATGCTCATAATATTTATGGGAGGTTTTATATTGTGATTAAAAGTAAAAATTGGGCTCATATTGATTCACCCCCCCTCTCAGTATTCCAACAAAATATGGTCCAAAAAACCCATATTTTTGTGTCAAAAACACCAAAATCAACCCACGTTTTTAAAATAGGTGCTACCGGTAGCACCTTTTTTTTGGGTGGTTAAAATTATGACT
>SNQJ01S0050508.1:28660-42702 GCA_010110895.2 Picea sitchensis
ACCTACACTTGGTTGGTGGATCCCACCATTGTTACAAGATAAGTGTCTAACTATGTTATTATCACATTTTGGCATGACTGTGCTGTATATATTATGTATCATGTTTTCCGCTGTGTATATGAATTAATATGAAAATCTAATTGCTTTCTGATTATGGCAGTAATTCATATGAATACTCTGTGTTGAAAGTGTTTAATTGTTAAATGCATGTGGAGTATATACTGGACTGTATGTGTTATGTAAATCCAACATAAGTGTGTACAGATTGTTACATAGTGTGTTAAAAGCCTTGGTAAGCAAAAAGGTACACTACAGTTGTTGAATCATTGAACCCTGGGTCTGCCCTTGTGCCAACAAATGGTTCCATTGCCGGGACATGAAACTGTGATTGCTGGGAACTGAGGAAAATAAAGAAATCCCTGTGCATGGATCTATTGCTTAGTGCACAATATTCTACTTAACTTGTGAAAGCTTTGTGCTGAGAAAAGAAGTCTGATCCGAAGAAAATAGGTAAGATCTGAAAGCTTTGTGCTCTGATAAAGGTAAAGTGATTTTTTTTATTAAAGAGGTAAGATCTGAAAGCTTTGTGCTCTGTTAGAGGTAAGATAAGTGGGCATTTTTGCTTCAAAAGTATGGATCTAGGTATGTTTGATAAATTTGGTCCTAGTCTGAAAACTAGGGTACAACTAGAAGAAAGAAGGTTTGATATGAGTAGATATGATAGAAATAATGAAAGATATGTTATTCCTATGCATAGAAAGAATGTTTGGAATAAAAAATAGATGTAATATCCTAGGAAGAATTTTCTACGGGTTAGCTACCACGATCCTAGTGCGCAGTACAAGAAAGGATGGTGATAATTTAAGAGGAAGAAAGGATTAACCCTTTGTTACAGTTGCAGAAGGTTGGACCATCTTGCTAGGGATTTCCCTGATAGAAGACCTAGTTGTGTTTGTTGTAAAGATATGGACCATGAAGTTATGGATTGTCGTAGGATGATTGCCAAACTTGAAAGAATGAATATGGAACAAGAAAAACATGAGAAATAATCATAAATTAAGACTATGGCAGAACCCCCGAAAGAATAAGAGACTGTATTACTAAAAATGAAAGAAACCTTGAATGACCACAGAGATAACAACTTATCAAAGATCTTCAAAGAAAAGGAGTTCATAGAAACAAGAATAGGAGACTTCGACATAGACTGTGTTATGGAGGAATAGGATTTTTTAAAGGAAAGATGATAACCCTATGTGGAAGACTTACCCAGACATCTATGAGTGCTCATGGCACTTCGACAAAAGAAGAATTTGAGGTTGTTAAATTTATTGAGAACAACGCCCCATTTTCTATGTTACTAGGAAAAATCTGGATTGAGAAAGATCAGATCCGAAGAAAATAAGAAGAGGAAGATCTAGAACAGAAAAAACAAGAACTAAGAGACTTCATGGCTAAGAGAATAAGACACTTATTGGAAGAACAAGAAAACAAGTTGAAGCTACTAAGGACCAAAAATATGGATGTCAAAGTTGAAAGAACACAAGGAGACTTACAAAACTTGTCAATATAAGAGAGTAGAGAACCTACCCTAGACAAAGAAGAAGTATTTCCCTTAAACCTTACGGAAGACCATCAACAGTGTGAAGTTATTATGCCAAGAGAAGACAAGAATCAGAATCAGAAGAGGAACCCAATAACACAGATCATAGGGAAGAAGGCTAGAAAGCTCAACAAGAAGAAAACAAAGTTGGAGAAATTACAAGAAGCTCCAGAGAAGACTTCGCAGAAGGAAGGTCTCCAGAATTTGAACTTCGCCGGCATATCAGAGCAGCGCAGATTGACACTTCACCATGGCAGAGAGATATGACCGTTGGAGACATTATAACCATTAGATTGATGTTCCCAAACAGTTAGAACAACAATTATGATAAGAAAGCCTGCCATTGGACCATTGGACCACGTCGTAATGGACATAACTGCATTGATGAAAGCTTCTTTTCCATTGGAAGGATCTATTACATCACTATCTACTTAGCTCGTTGACTGTTGCATCGAGCACACTTTCGCGAATTGTATCCAAGCCAAATAGAGAACTCATTGTTACTGTGTTGTACTTATTGAGACCTTTCCTTGCATTGTATTGCATTGAGAAATTGTTCATCAGCCTGAGATATCTGATCTCGAGCATGCATGTTGGAAGAGCTCAACGTTGTGGAAAAGTCAGTAGAGGAAATTTTAATTGATCTAATGGAATATAGAGTGATGTCCGCAGGAGTTGAAACCTCATTGACGAGAGGAGTACAATCCTCCCCATCGACTGCTCGCGGATCCAAACCATCCCGAGAATCAAAAGATAAAAGGACTAAGCATAGAGATGAATTAGAAAATGCGAAGTTAATCCCATCCATCCTGCCCAACTACATCCCACCTCTAGACGGTGTGGTGAGTCGTGAAAGTGTCTCGAGGGATTTCGAATACAGAGTTATCAAAGTGTACCTCCCGAAGGGGATATGCGCAGTCATACCACAATTGGAGAGAATCACAACTCTGAAGATTAGTGACTATAATCTAGGAGACCGAAAGACCTATGGCGTGCTCATGCCTCACAAGTACTTGACCAAGAAGAAGGGAAAGAAATCGAAAATCATTCCCCAGCCATGGACCATGAACATCGCACAGTCCACTATCTTGAACGTAATGAAAATCCCACATTTTGGAAGGCACCAGGAGGTTAACGCATATGTTAAACTCCTGTTGTTATGCTTCCATGGTGGTTACTTATGGCTAGATAGATGCATCACCATTGATACGACGTTGATTCATAGGATCCCTAGCCTAAGTATGCAGGGACTCGACCCACAGGACTTTTACCCAGGGAAGGTTGTAGATCGTGCCCTGACACAGAGGATTAAAGATACTTATGGCGATGTAGAGAAAAGAACACGAGGCTACAAGGTAGCCTCCATTCAGAATGGCGCAGTGCGCCTTTCTTACTAGTTTATTGTTGGTAATCTAGTAAGGAAGAATAGACCCACGTAGGTCATGGGGTTTGTCATTGACCTTGCAGGAAAGTGTGTGGAGGGATTACAGATGAACTAGGCTAGTTACTTAGTCAACCAACTAGAAGTGGATTTCCGTGAAGCTTAGGATCAGGGATATGAGTTCCAATTTAGTTGGCTCCTGATCCTCATCCCATTTACAACATGGGAGATGCCAGAAGGTGCGAGCTTCCCTGACATTGAGTCGTTCGAGCCACTTGCTGAGAAGTTTACCACACTCTAGTATTCGAGCAATATGGGAAAATAGTGGCAGTTGAATGCAGTATTCCATACCTACTACTTGAAGCTGAAACATGATATTGAGTTGTTCCTCCGTATGACATCGAACACTCTGGACAGATTCTGACCCTTGATGAAGTTCCATGAAGATTGCCATTTTATATATATCATTGCGCACATAGATGAGATTAAAGAAGAGTTTTTGTCATACTATAAGATCATTGAGGAAGATCTGGAGGAGATCACTAAGGAATGGTCTGCAAAGTACCTTATACCAATCGACCAAGTGGAACTGTCCGACCCAGAACTCATTGGAAACTCGATGGTTACTCACGAAGAGTATGATGCACCCAACAGTAGCAGGAAGAAAAATAAAGAAGAGGTACAGCAGCTGGACAGTGTCTCAGAAGAAACTGCTTCAGACTCACCTGGCGGAGGAGGTGGTGATGAAGTGGATAAAGAAGAGAAAGAAGGGGAAGAAGATAAGAAGAGGAAATGCGAAGTAATACCACAACAGAATCCCCCTGATGATGCAAATACACTGAACAAAAGAAAGGTTTCCCCCACGAAACCTTCATCGTGGAAGAAATCCAAAGCTAGTAATCCAAAGCTACAGACTGTGCTCATGGTAGATGACTTTGACTTCATTATCGCAGCTGTGTCAGAGGCTTCCGAAGATATTTTGCAGAGAACCAAAGAAAAACAAGAGGCTATGTATGATAGAATTGAGACAGAGATGAGGGGTGTCCAACAAGCCCTTCAATCTAGGCACGCAACGCCCACCATGCCCCCTCCATTAGATGAGACAGAGTTGGGAGATGAGCCTACCCAACTCCATAGAATAACTGATGCCATTGAAGCTCGCCTTCATCACATGCAGGAAGAGAAATACCAGGCCACAACGGCTCTAAAGCAAGAACAAGAGGAGGTGATAGAGCAACGCAAGGTTTCACAGCAGGAGAAGTTTGCCCTCCAAATGAATTTCGAACATGATAAAGTGCAGATCCAACAAGAGAAAGAATAGTTGCACACAGAGTAGATTGGAATCAAAGAAGCAGTCAACAGATCACTTTTATCTCTAACAGGATGAGAACAACTAGTTGAAGACCTAGTAGAGCATCAAGTGGCAATGCTTGCTAAAGCCATTCAACAACTTCAACGGAGAATAACAGATCTAGAGATAAAAACAGTGCCAAGCACTCCACAGGATGTGCGGGATCAAAGAGAAGCAACTGCTCGGAGCGCAGTTGAGAGAATCAAGGCCTTTGCCATGGAATGTAAACAAATAAGTGATCGCAACCCACAAACTTATGATCCACTCACTAAGGATCCTGAAGTAAAGACACTGGAGTCACAACTCCAGGAGGCCAAGCAACAAGCAACAATAGTTCAGGAACAACTGGAGATCTTGTGAACAATTGAGAGAATGAAATGATCCTAGGAACAACGCATTGTTCAATAGCAGAACTGGAAGTGACTCAAAGACTCCAGCCAACCCAGGATGCAACTTGCCAACTGTTTGAAGAGATTGGAGGACAAGGAGAAGAACTAGAACAGGTAGTCACTACAGTGGAGAAACAATTGGAAGGACCTGTGAATGAGGCAGTTCTTCAGGAGTTTTCCACGCAGGAGGCCTTGGCACAAAATAGGTCAAAGTAGCTCGAGCCAAGCTTGAGGCTTTTGAGGAAGAATTAACCAAATATAAGTGACTCAGGATGAGTCACAGGTGAGTGTTGGGGGCATGTTGGACCTTGACCAAGTTTTGGAGATCCTTGATCAGGTTTGACCTATTTTGGGACTTCGAAAAGATGTCAAAGGAAGAGCACGTCAAAGTAGAGATCGTAGGATCTCGACCCCTTTTAGGGCATTTTTGGGATTAGGGATTATGTAATGGGTATGGGATTTTGGCCCATGGGTTTACCCATGTTTAGGACCTTTTGTAATGTATAAATAGAAAGATAGGCAATGTAAGTAAGTGGTGTGTGTGGGTGTGTCTGATGCTAGGTGCTAAGTGAAAGTGATAGTTGTAATTGCTTTTTGCATACTGTGTGAGACTTGCAAGGCTAAGTGCAAGTAACTGTAAGAGACCATGTAAAGGCTTTATGATGTAACCTAGCTCGGGGAAGGAGGATCTGGAAAGGTGCGCGCAGATCTCTTGTCCTTTGTGGAGTAGGATTTTGATGCTATGTGCCTATAAGAAGCTTGACAAGAAGATAATAAAGAAGAGAAGAGTTGGTGGACATAGCCCCAGGCTGGGGGTGAACCAGGCATATCCTATGTTATGGTTTCTTTGTGCATTTCGATTATTGATTTGTGCCTTTGATGTGATTTATGCTTAGTGTTGTTATATTTATGAATGTTAGAAGCATCTGATATAGTAGCTTAGTGCTCAGTGATGTGAATGAATGCTAGATCTGATCAGTTTCTTTATGCTAAGTGCTTAGATGTGTGGATCTGGTTGAGTATTGTGTTACTCTATAATTAAGGTTTTAATCTGCGAAGTAAATACTGGTTAAATATTGATGAATGGTAACTCCTAAGTGCTTTTTTAGAGTATGGTAATCACAGATCCGTGTCCCAGCTAGGTTGCAGACACCTGAGTCCTACAACCATCCCTGCCTCTACCTCGGGTGAGACTTCCTCTGCTTCGCAAGTGCTGCCGAAAGGGCTGATAGTTAGCGGTTTGTTGGTGCCTTATTGAAGCATTGAACCCCGGGTCTTCCCTTGTGCCAACAGGTCTAGGGGTTAGCAACAGATTTTTTGGGCGTGAGGGGTTTAACCACTGGCCACATGGCCATGCATTCGACCAACGCAACAGCTTAAGACCAGGCTTAATAGTTAGCGCCCATTCCTAGGCCATATGGTAGAGCCCCATATGACTAGGAGCCCAGAAAAGAGGGGCTAGCACACCATTTTTCCCAAATTTAGTTTTTCAACTATATTATATGATTTTTTTTGGATTATTAGACTGATTTTATTGGATTTTGCTCATTTTTAGGGGATTTGGAGGACTTTTTGAGGCCAAATCTTGGGGAGAAGTTGGGATAGGATCCCCAACTCAAGATATATATAAATCATATATTTTTGACAGTCCAACAGGTTCATATTAGTAGAATGATGATGAGTTTGTGAATCTTGAAGCCATTTTTATACAAGGAAGCCATTGAGGAAGTGAAGTTTGGAGGCCATTTCCGGGAGCTACGCTCAACCTTTTTCAATGTCGTCGGTTGTGTTGGATTATTGAGGTTGAGAAGAACATAGTGAGACCAGTTTGTAATCATTTTGATGAATTTCTGATTTACTTTTGAAGCATTGAATATTAATGAGAAATCCTCCCCCACTGAGACAAATGCCCAGAGATGTAGGCAACCTTGTAGAACTCCATTGAAAATATTGTTTTTATGGTTTGTTTTTCCTTATGTTTAATTTACAATCTTCATTCTTTATGATGGATGCAATATTCTTTAATGAATTCCTTCTTATTTTCTTAATTTCTAAGTGGTAATTGAACAAATGCTTAAAACTCAACCAAGTCTTTTAAATATCATTTTCGGATCAAGTGGTATCAAAGCAGGTTGACAATTGGTTGTTTGAGTTTGCATGATTACTAGGGAAAAGCTAAGTTGAGGTGAAGGTGAGCTTGTAAAAGGGGATCTATAGATTGGATCAAGAAAGAGGACTTCTCAAAGTGAGAAGATGGCATCTCAAGAAGGAACATCTCAGAATGTGATAGAGTTTCAAAAGACATTCTTTGCCATGTCAGAGATGGTAAAGGTATTATATGATTATTACTTGGAACGGAAGAGCCATTTTCAAGGAGAATCTTCAAAACAAGACAAAAGTGAAGAAGGAGAGGACCCTCTTAAACCTCCTCCTTCACCTCCTTCATCTCCATCATCATCTTCTTCTTCTTCAAGTACAAGTGCAACTTCTACCACAAGAAAAAATTCCCGTAAATATAAGCATGATATGCCATTACTTAATCTTGATGTGAAATTAAAATTGCCCATGTATGATGGTGAAGTCAATGCTGAGAGGCTTGATAACTGGTTCAGACAGATGGAAATTTATTGTAGTGTGCAACAAATCAAAGATGAGGCAACCCAAATCAAATTGGCATCGCTTCGTCTTGTAGGCATGATGGGTGTTATATATGCACTAAAAACACACTAAAGACCCTCAATTAAATTGTCAACCTGGGGTAAGTAAACTTAGAGTTGTAGCAAAATATATGCCAAAGGTAGAAGGGCTGGTAGGAGTATAGTCTAACTAAGGAAGGTAGCTATCTAAGGCTAATCTACTCAAGAAAAGCTATCTAATGATCAAACCCTACTAAGAAATTTGAAACTATGTAACCTAAGCACTTTTGGGCCAAAGATCGATTGATAGTTCTTTAAGAATGCAAGTAAAACCCTATGTAAAGAAAACTAATTCAACAATAAGCAATAAGCAACTATTTAAGCATAACAATAATCAAATAACCAAAGAAAACTATTTTAACTTGCCAACCCACATTCAATGAACAACTATCATATGAAAGAAAGTAAATAAACAAGCAAGAAAAGACACCTAACTAACCTACTAAAGAAAGTAAACAAGTAAGCAAAGACAACTACCTAACCTATTAAAGAAATAGACAAATAAGAAAAGATAACTAACTAACCTACTAAAGAAAATAGACAAGTAAGAAAAACAACTAAATACTGCAAGAAATCAAATTAAAACTTCTCATTGAACAACTATCTAGCCTAAGAGGCAAGTGGACTAAATKCTCAATGCAAAACTATTTCTAATGCATGAAAGGAAATCTATTTTATTGAAAGCAAGAAGAACTACMAACTAATGCTTAATCTATAATAAGCAAACTACTATCTAATCTATCAAAGCAAAGTCTATCTATCCTACAACAAYAATAAAACTTTATTCTAATCTATGAAAGCAAGAAACTATATCTATGAAAACAGGAAAACTATCTTTTAACCTATGACAATTCAAATATAATGTTGGTGGTTGTGTGAATGTCTTCGATGTCGGATGATATCTCGATGGCTTTTGACAACAAAGGACAATTCAAGTGGTATAAGCTCAACACTAATCTCAATGGCAAAGTGAAAGGTATGGATTAAACAATCCAATGAGAATTTAGCCATGACAAAAATAATGTTAAATACCTTGCATATTCATGTATAAACCATCAACATCATAACGAGATCATCATTAAACTTCTACACTATGTAAGAAAAACTAGATTCAACCATTAACTAAGAAATATAATTGCAATTTAATTCTAGGAAAGGAAATTACATAAATGAAACTATACTACATCTATTCTAACAATTCAACTGCAATAAAGAAATGCTTAAAAACATAAATTAAAAGTAAACTAACAATTATATTAACCAACAACTAGCTAAGCCAATTCTACATAAAAATGAAATAAGCAAGCTATGACTAAAGAATGAAATTGATCCTATCCATCCATCAAATCCTTGTCACAGAAAGCAATTAAAAACTTTGTTCTATTCTAATTAAAACTCTGTTTTAAACTTGATTCTAAAATTAAAAATGAAACGTAATCTAATATCTAACTACACATGGGGTTAGTCTAGGGATCTGCAGATCCGTTCTTAACTACAAGATTAATGCATGCTAACATGATTCATCATACTAACCTACAAAAGAGAGTCAAAACAATTAAATTATAACAACAAACTAATTAACGTAATAAAAATGCATGTACAAGAAATAAAGAGAGACAACTAAACTATAAAAATACATAAATAAACTAAAGAAGAGTTACCAGACTACTGGTGGGCCCCCTAGCAAGTCGTGGTCACTCCCTGAAAGAACACCACGAGCTCAACAAAAGGAATTCACCATTAAAATGCAAAAACACAGTTTTATACAATTCTGACAATTGAAAAATGCAAAAACAGAGACAAAATCAATTTTGGCTCTAACACATGACTTCTTCTACTTCTTAACAATTATCTAACCACCACGGTGATATTTATAATGTTTACAGACCAAGTGGTCAATCAAAGGAGTTTTGAACTACTTCTAAAATTGGCAAATTTCATTAATGGTGCCCTAACTACCGAAACAAAGCGAGTCAATAATCACCCACCATAAAAACTCAAAATTGAGTTGTCAAGAGTTCAGTAGCTGGAGGGGATAATGATGAACAAAACCCACATTACTGATTTTCCCATCACTGGTCTCCAATACCATAACCTCCAAGTCACCCTCCGTTTTTGTGCAATACATAGTGCTGGAAGGAGTGTCGGATCGGGTACCAAAACGAGTGCTGGAATGAGTGTTGGACTAAGTGTCGGAAGCAGAAACGTAGTGCATTTTTTCCCTGTAACATCAAAAAATGTGAATTAGATCCTTGGAAGCGTGAAAACATGATAAATTATGCTCGATACAATCATTAAACATGAATCATACGTACCTTATGTCGATCATACCATTTTATCATAAAATTCTTCAAAAAGCTCCTTCAAAAGATGAAAATTACATATGTACATGTGGCAAAAGTGCAAAATAACTGTCATAAAAGTGATCATATCTCGGGCCCAACAAGGCACAACACTCATTTGGTGGCAGAGTAATTTGCAACATGGTACTCAACAAGTAGGTAATGTATTTCCATCATTGAAAGATTTTTTTTTGCACTTAGAAAGCAGTTTTATCCTTTGGGTTATAAGGAAAAGGATTTAATTGAATGACAAAGTCTTAAACTAAGAAATGGACAAACGGTCCAAGAATACATGGATGAATATCGTAAGATGGAATTAATGTTAAATATCACATTACATACACAAGAAACTCTTATGAAGTATATAGGAGGTTTACCTGCACATATTCGTAACACTATATTTATGTTTGGACCTACTAATCTTGATGAGTTTTTTGTTTAAGCAACGTATATTGAAGCAGGGAAAACAATAGTTGGTTTGTTAGGGGAATTGTCTTCAAGGAAAGAAGACAAACAAAATGGGAATGGAAAGAAAGAAATTTTAGCGACCGTGAAGGAAGATAAGCTCTCTTGCAAGCATTGCAAGAAAGAAGGGCATGATGATGACCATTGCTGGCAGTTGCATCCAGAGAAGAGGCTAATGTGGTTCAAAGAAAGGAAAGGGAGGAAAACATTTTCGACAACAACACAACCAATAGACTTAGATTATGATTCAAGTGATGATACTAAGATCACAATAGTTGGCTTGACATGTAAAATTGGTGATGGATATGATTCTAGAAGTAAATTATTTCACATAAGGGTCATAATGAAACATACTAATATCAACACATTGATAGATAATGGATCTCAATCTAACTTAATTTTAGAGGAAGTGGTTAAGAAATTGGGAATAAACACTAAGATGCATCATAAACCTTACTCACTTAAATGGATAAGCAACAATCATAAATTGTACATAACAAAGCAATGTACTTTAAAGTTTGCAATTTCATCAAAGTTTGTGGATGAGGTAATGTATGATGTGGTGCCACCAAATGAATGTGGAATGGTCTTAGGAATCCCTTATTTGTATGATCGCAAAGAAATCTTCTACAGGGAACATAATCAATATCACTTAACTAAAGAAGGAAATGAATATGGTGTACATGCTCATCACATAAAATAAAATCAATCTCTTCAAACAATGGAACAGTTAAGGAAGGCAACTTATGCAAGAAACACACATATAATTGTGCCAAGAAAAGTAGTTGATCTTAAGCATGAACATGGGATGGTTGTAGAATAGAAATTCAATCATACTTTGCTTCAAGATAAGTTAATGTTGTGCAAGAACATCAAACATATTAGTTTATTTGCAGTCATATTTATGATATTATCGCTGCTAGTGTTTTCAACATGGATGGTAGTGGTTACAATAAGATGTGAACGAGTTCAAGTGGCTAGCAATATGCTTTCAGTTGTCATAGTTGTTTTGCAATTTATTATGATGCGACAGGTGCAGAGGACAAAGTTTAAAGACAAAGGACAAGTGGGGTGGCCTATCCTGCACTTGATGACCGATTAATATCCTTTTGGAGGACCAAAAGGTCTTAGCGGGGAGGCATGATCCAAAATGGATACAAGAAGGCCTAAAAATCAAAGTTCTTAGAATTGGAAAAAACAAAACGCCATCGCGTCGGGCATGTCACGCTGATTCCGTCCATATATTTTTTTTCCGAAAATGGATGTCGTATGAGAAAGTTATCGTGTTCTGATCAATTTCCCAAACAAGAAAAAAACTCATCTGGTCAAAGTCAACAATCAATAGGTCATACTGTTGACGTCAGTAGTACATCATGATGAAATCAGCAGGGACATGTGTCAGCAGGAGGAGGTGACACGTGTCACTCATTTTTGGCATTTTGAGGGGCTGATGTGGACCAATCAAGAATTGAAACATGGCATTGTACGGATGCAACACATGGAACTGTACGGAATGATGGCATGGCCCAATGATAGTATGACACGTGGAAGTAGAGATGTTGATGTGGCAGCTGATTGGGAAGGTGACTTGGCAGTACGAATGCCGACGTGGTAATCTCAGGGTACGACATGTGGTTGTACGACAATGACGTGGTAGGATGACAGGACGATGACGTGGTGCTGACTGTGTGCTGACCATGTTGGTGATTGGGTTGTACAATCCAATCACATGGTGATGTGGGGCCTAATCAAAGGGTGCCACGTGGCACCCTGGATTTGGGCAATGTGGTCCAGTTCAAAAATTTCTCTGTCCTCCACAAGAATCGACCATGCGACCTCCTCCATATCCCAATTCTTCGAAACAAGCGCCAACCATATGGGCTACGTGTTTCTTGTTATGTCATATGGCATAATATAAATTTAAAGTGGATATGCGAATATTTTTGGGGATAAGCCCTGGTTTGCAGGGGCTAGCCCGACCAACCAGGGGCTATGGACCAGTGGTTAGCACCATATTTTTTGGGTGTGAGGGGTTTAACCACTGACCACTTGGCCATGCATACGACTAATGCAACAAATTATGACCAGGCTTAACAGTTAACGCCCAACTCRAGGTCATATGGAAGCAC
The DNA here is from genome assembly GCA_010110895.2 of Picea sitchensis. Classification (NCBI taxonomy): domain Eukaryota; kingdom Viridiplantae; phylum Streptophyta; class Pinopsida; order Pinales; family Pinaceae; genus Picea; species Picea sitchensis. Next base: position 41,014 of record SNQJ01S0050508.1, read on the forward strand.
CCCATATGACAAGGAGCCCAACGTAGAGGGGCTAGCGTGTCATTTTCCCCAAATTTGGGTTTTTCAACTATATTATATGATTTTTTTGGATTATTAGCCTAATTTTATTGGATTTTGCCCATTTTTKGGGGATCTRGAGCCCTTTTTTAGGCGGGATCTTGGGGAGGAGTTGGGATAGGATCCTCAACTCAAGATCTATATAAATCAAAGTTTTTTGACAGTCCAGGAGGTTCATATTAGCATAATGATGATGCTTTGTGAAGCTTGAAGCCATTTTTATGCAAGGAATCCATTGAGGAAGCGAACTTTGGAGGCCATTTACGGGAGCTACGCTCAAACTTTTTCAATGCCGTCAATTGTGTTGGATTCTTGTGGTCGCTAAGAACACAACTAGACTAGTTTTAAATCCTTTTGAAGCATTAAATATTAATAAGAAATCCCCCCCCACTAAGAAAAAGGCCCAGAGATGTAGGCAACCTTGCCGAACTCTGTTAACAATCTTGTTGTTATGGTTTGTTGTTCCTTATGTTTAATTTCTTATCTGCATTCTTTATAATGGATATAATATTCCTTCATTAAGTTCTTCTTATTTTCTTAATTTCTAGGTGGTAATTGAACACATGCTTAAAAATCAACCAAGTCTTTTAAAAATCATTTTCGGATCATTGTCCAATGCCTAGCATGAATATACCAAGATCAAAATGATGATACTCTGACTAATTACCTCCCCTCCACCTTGGAAGGCCCTCAATATATAGGCTTGAGAGACACAAACACCATGAGAAAATGAGGGATATGGTTGAGGATATGGATCCTTGAGGTTTGAATAAAATCCTAAGGTGAAGCGAAAGCATGGGGGTTGAACATAACCAATCCCATGTTGAGAGATCTGGCCCATAGAATAAGGTAGAGGATCCCCATTTTCCCTCAACAATAATGAAACTCCCTTAGAGTGAGAGACAAGGTTCCATCTTGATAGTGTAATTCCTCTAATATGTCAAAGGGGGCACCATGGCCCTCCCCCAGCATGGCTAGGGGATCACCACCCTTCATAAATTTCCCAAAAAAGGTCAAATTTTCCAAGAAAAAAGAGTGTTTTGACCTTGAAATGATGGGTTTCTTCCTCCAATATGATTTAGGGTTCATGGAAAACTTTTCTCATGGTTTCAATGGGTGGTGATGCATAACAAAGTGAATGTGACACTTATGAAGGTGGATACAACACTTGCGGCAGTGCATGCGACACTTATCGAGGTGCATACGTCACTTTGCGACACTTGAAACACTTATGGCGTGAAATGAAAATGTGACAATTTGATGTGTAACATATGCCCCCTAAAGTGTGAGGTTAGAAGAGAAACTGATGGTTGAAACACTTTACAAATTCTTCAATGCAAGGGTGTTGGAGTCGGAGAACTTGGTAGAAGTTGTAAACAACCATCAAAAAATATTAATATGTTTCATTTATGAGGCAGGCATACCTATGCTCGAAATATGAGATGACTCAAAGCATGGTTTCCAACCAATAAACTACGGATCCATGAGAGTACTAACTAAGGATATGGACACCAGAGATACAATGTGGATCCATACCTCCATGACATGAATTGATCACATCCATGAAAACTACACAATGGAGCTAATATGACAAAACATAGACACAGATCAATAAAATGTGGATCTATGTGA
>SNQJ01S0050508.1:42752-53190 GCA_010110895.2 Picea sitchensis
GAGATTTCCAGCATGGTGATTGTACTTAAATATTTTACATGCTCAAATGATCTCCATCATAGCTTGGGAAAAGAACATAACATAATGAGTGCCCAACCTAGGGTCTTCATCCCGATCTCGATGTGGTATGAATATAGCCATGTCAATAGATGATTTGATATCAAACATGGTAGAAACCACTTGATTATCGGTCATTGAGGTAAATTGTTAACAAGTACGAGGGAAATCACCAATGATGACAATGAGTCCCAAGGTACCGTAGCACATTCCTGCGAATGTGAATAAATGAGATGAGATCAAACATTCATGGAGTCATCCGATCAGAGGTCAATGATGTAAACCTACTGTCAGAAGTAATGTGACCTGTCATTGAGGCATGCACGTCCTAGGATACTAACTGGTTTCTACATATAATTACCATATAATGTGTTGAATTCGATAGGAAAAGACTTGTCGAAGGAAGGCCTTGATGTATCCCCCATCATTGACATGGAATTGACACATGAAAGTGATGTGAGATGGTGTATTGAATGAGTATGGTCCGAAACAGGAAATGGAAATTGGTAATACTACAAATGGATGGTTTGAAGTGAAACTTCCCTTGAACATTATGAAGCACGACAACTGACTTGGTAGCATTGACTCTACAAGTACCAAAAACGTAATGTGATGAAAATAAGAGCACTATTTGACTGGAATGAAAAAGTATGGAGATAAATGGAATTGGTATGACTTAGAGACAAGCAGATTACCCAACTGTAAGATGAGATGCAAATAGGTGCCATGTTGAAGGGTGACAATCACTTCCATAATGGATTCCAAAAAACTTGACCCGCTTCCTTCAAATTGCCCCCCCCCATACAAATAGATCAGTACCTATTTATTTTTTAATGAGCTCAAGGAGGATAACAGGTGCTCAATATAGCTCATCCTTTGGATGATTCCCTCAACATATGTTTAACAAACCCGAGGAAGGAGGGGTTCGGTCCCATATGGGTCTTGGAGATTGGAGTCACATAGGTCCTTCGATGCATAGTTTTACGAGACCAAATAAGGTAAAATCAATGGTTTTTCATGTTTAGAGAGTTTGAAAAGAACTTAAAGATGACTCCATGGATGAATTTTTCATAAATTTAGTCTCCCAAGCTCGAAAAAAGTGTAAAACAATATAGGGGAGAACTCTTCTAATCATGATTGATTAGAGTAGTCCTTTTTCGTAATTAGTCTCATGAGGCTGCAAAAGAGATCAAATACCACTTGAAAGACACCCTTTAAAACAATTTAATGAGTGTGAAACGAAGAAAACTGACTCGAAAATCTTGTCATGTTTAGGGAGTCTAAAACGAGCATAAAGGAGACTCCAAAGAGTTCCTTTTTCATATAGATTTTATGAGTCCGAAAAAGAGATAAAAGTATACTCCTTAACCTCCTTTCATGTTTTAAAAAGAATGAGAAAGAACAAATACTAAGATCGTTCCAGAAAAGACTACTACGTTATGAGGGGAATGACCCCCAAGTTAGGATCACTCCTAGAAGTGTGTCTCTCTAGAGGTAGTTTACCCCCAACTTGTGTGATAGAAACTAGTGTTTTCACTCCACCATGATGTTCAAAGGCCGGAGACTGTCCCACCAAGCATCGTTTCCTTCGATGATTCTTCTTTTTTCCTCATTTAAGCGTCTGGTTACGAATAGGAACATTTTCACTAGACGGAGGAAAAGAAGGTTCAAGTACTCGATCCAGAGAGAGACTTTATTCGAATGGAGGGGGGTTTGTTTCATTTTTTAACGATCTTGATAGGAGAAATAAACTATGCTTGTAAGCGTCTGTTTAATTTTTTAATGAGCTCGACATAGGAAAATAACTATGCACATCGAGACCAGGTACTACCAAAGGATAAAATAATTCTAAGGATTGTCACACCTGAGTCAAAATCATGTTTAACGTGGCAACCTTTTCAATGGCACAAGAAGTCAAAGGAAAAAACCCCATGAGTGAGGAATCCTTAAGGAGACCTACCCCTATGCTCTCAAAACTATTATGTCCTAGAAAAGGGACATTATTCGCTACAACATTGTGGATATTTGGAGTTGTATAGTCAATTTGGTCAACAATGATAATTTTTCCTTGATGGGTAAATCATAAGATACAAAACAACGAAGATGTGACATCAGTCATCACATGGAACCAACTATGACCAAGTAAGAAATTATAATCCAAGGGTGCGTCAACCACTTCTATATCGACCGAAACAGTTCTACCCTTCAAAGTCACAACAAAATATTACAAGAGTCCATGAGTTTGGAAACCACATCCATCAAATTCTTTCAGGGTGGTAGGGACTGGCTAAGTGTAGGAGAACCAAGGGATCTCCAACAAGGAAAAGATATGAAACAGGTGGAGGCTCTCTCATCCAAAACAATGCAATGGATGTGTTTTCCACCAAACAAAACTTGAATTTGGAATGCTAAGTGGTGGGAAATCCTCTCCTTAAAGTAATCCATATTAAACATAATCATATTTGACTCCTCGAGATCCATGGCTCCAATGGATAAAAATGGGGTTCTACGTTGACTTGGAAAGTGTTATATAACTTCGAGGGATGACAAAGAAAAAGGTGCTTGTGCCAAATATTCAACAATGTTGTAGTTTTGGTTAGCATGGGAATTTGGATTAAATATCAGTTTTTGAATTACTCTCTTGGGAGGGCGCAACACTGCGTCAACAATTGGATTCTCAATATGAAGAGGATTGGAAGATGGAGGAGGAGTGGAACTAGAGGGTTGATCGAAAACCTTTCCTTTAGTATGATCACATCAAGGAGTGTCATAGGTACTTTCTCAAGTCATTACATTAACCGTCTTAAAAATGTAAACCTGAGAGGCACTTGATGAAGAATCCCCATGGTGCGAATGACCTGTGTTTCCCCTTGCAGAGGTGAACAGTTTTGCGCAACCAAATTTTTTTGTTGAATCGGTTGGGAGGTATGCTTCACAAATTTAGCAAGAACCTCACGATGAGGGAATTATTTCGTGTAGTGGTCTTCCTTATAGATCATGCAAGGAGACTTAGCCTTCCTATTTGGTTGAGTAACAACAGTCTTACGATTATCCTTATCGTTAGAATATTTCTTATATTTACCCTTGTTTTTCTTCTTGCCTCATGGTTGTTGAGATGAGGTCGATTGGACTGCATTCACCTAGGAGGTTTTAGAAGTAGAGGAAGTAGTTTTGGTGTCCAAAATAGAACTAGGTTCCGAATAAGGTCTTGACAGATCATTCCATGGATGAAGAGCATGAGGGATTGGATTGTAAATTTTTTCGGACTGGGAGTAAACAAAGTCCAAATAATTTGCACGGCTGATAGACTACTCCTTAGTAACTACATTTCCAATAGAAACATCACGATAAATGGAAAGAAAGAGTGACTTTGCAAACCAATCCGCGAGGAGTTGGTCTAGAATTGGATCTTTAATCAATTGTCTCTGTTGTCTCCACTCATGAATATGATCGAATATGTGGGTGGAAGAGGATTGTCGAAGTGAGGTGAAATTTTTTGTAAAGGTCTCATATCATATAGGCAATTGAAAAATGCATCAGAAAGGCCATGGAAAGAAAGTTAAAGTTGAAAACGGATTTATGCGACAACTCAATATACCACTTGGTTGCTACACATGTAAGTGTTGTTTGAAAAAATCTCAGATGAATGGAATCATCCATCAAAGAGTTGGAAGAACACCATTAAAGAATGGATTTCNGAAAGTTAAAGTTGAAAACGGATTTATGCGACAACTCAATATACCACTTGGTTGCTACACATGTAAGTGTTGTTTGAAAAAATCTCAGATGAATGGAATCATCCATCAAAGAGTTGGAAGAACACCATTAAAGAATGGATTTCGGCGTTCGGAATTTCGCGAGTACAAAGCTAAACATCTGCACACGACAACTCCCAAAATTGCGAAAAGTGACCAGCATTTTGGGATTTCAGAGTTCGGGATTTCGCGGGTACAAAGTCAAACATCAACACATGGTAACTCCCGAAATTGCGAAAAAGGTAAGTGGGATCAACACTTCGGAGTTTTTTGGGGTTTTGGGGTTCGTAACTTCGTGAGTTCAAGAGCTCCAATCCTCTTATGTAACAAAATTCCGAATGCGAAAAGTGGAAAGGTTGGACTAGTGCTTCGGGGTTTCGGGGTTCAGAACTTCACGAGTGCAAGCACCCAAGCCTCACATGTTCAACCTCCGAAATTTCAAACCCAGAAACCCTGAAGTTTCCACTTTTCGCATTTAGGAGGTTGAACATGTGAGGCTTGGGTGCTTGCACTCATGAAGTTCTGAACCTCAAAACCCCAAAGAACTAGTACAATGTTACCACTTTTTGCATTTCGGAGGTTGAACATGTGAGACTTGGGCGCTTGCATTCGCGAAGTTTCGAACCTTGAAACCCCGAAGCACTAGTCCAACCTTTCCACTTTTCGCATTTTGGAGGTTGAACATGTGAGGCTTGGGCACTTGCACTCGCAAAGTTCCAAACCCTGAAACCCCGAAGCGCTAGTCTAACCTTTCCACTTTTCGCATTCGAAAGTTTGTTACATAAGAGGTTTGGAGCACTTGAACTCACGAAGTTCCAAACCCCGAAACCCCGAAAAACTCCGAAGTGTTGATCCCACTTACCTTTTTCGCAATTTCGGGAGTTGTCATGTGTTGATGTTTGACTTTGTACCNAAAGTTTGTTACATAAGAGGTTTGGAGCACTTGAACTCACGAAGTTCCAAACCCCGAAACCCCGAAAAACTCCGAAGTGTTGATCCCACTTACCTTTTTCGCAATTTCGGGAGTTGTCATGTGTTGATGTTTGACTTTGTACCCGCGAAATCTTGAAATGCTGGTCACTTTTCGCAATTTCGGGAGTTGCCGTGTGTAGATGTTTGGCTTTGTACTTGCGAAATTTTGAACGCCGAAATCCTGAAATGCTGGTCACTTTTCGCAGTTTTGGAAGTTGTCGTGTATTGATGTTTGGCTTTGTACTCATGAAACCCCGAATGCTGAAATCCGGAAATACTAGTCACCTTTCACAATTTCGGGAGTTGTTGTGTTTTGATGATTTGGGCTTTTGGAGTCGCAGGATTTGGAACCCCGAAAACCCGAAGTAATGAGGCCACAGTCTTCCAGTTTTTCACATTTTTGGAAAACAGCGTGGCCCCTTTGTTTTTGTGTGTTCGGCATTGGAAAAAATCGTCGAAACCCATTTGAGCACTGTCTTTCACAAAAACTGTAGTAGCACAACAAGAATTATTGGTTATATGAACAACTCTAACACGGTAAGGAATGGATGGGTAGAATTGATGGAGAATTTTTCATCCGAGACAGAGGTAGGATAAAAGGATAACAAATAACATTATGAATCACTGTGTACAGGGCGTGACAAGTACATAATTGGTTGTATTGGAAGGTTTTAATCTAGTTAAACCGATGTTTAGTGTGATGTTTTTTTTTTAGTTCTGCTTTCCATGAAAACATGCACCTTTAAGTATTCAAATTTTTCATAATGAGACTGTTGTTTAATGTCATTATGGACAGAATTAAATCTTACCTTCTCTTAATTCTAACCTTAAACGAAAATGAATTATGTCATAGAATTTTTATTTTTTTTATGGTGATTATGAGGTTCATTACATATGGTATTAGAGAAAAAGTTACAACACTGGGCCTGAATAGGGCCACATTAATTGCTTAGTATATATTCTGATTTATGAAAAAAAAAACTAATAAATCTTGTGGATATAAACAAAAAGCCTTTTCTGTTTTGTGTTGAAAATGGCAGCTCAAGAAGGTGCAGAAATCAGGATGGAAGAGAATCCGAAGCAAGGACCTCCTGGACAAAACAATGATGGAAGCTCCCCCATGGAGGTGTTGGAAACAATGAGGAACCTTATTGTTGAACTACAGGTTTTTAAGGATGACAATGAAAATTGAAAAATGCATAGCAGGAACAACAAGAGATAAATGAAGTCTTGTTGCGTAGTATATTAACCAAGAAAATCCCAAAAGATGATAACCCTGAGGAAGAGGTTAGCAAAAGGGCCTCCAAGAATTCTAGCGAGAAAACAGAAAAAGGAGATAGTTCATCTGAAGGGACACCTTCAACTGAAGACAAAACCATACTAGACAAAAAACAAAAACAAACTGACCACCTTGAAGGGGAATTTAAAAATATTAAACTAGCTACTTTTGATGGAGAATCCAGGACCGGTGAAGAAGTCGAGGCATGGTTGTTGGACATCAAAAAATACTCCCAAATCTACAACTATTCCAGTAACATGAAGGTCAGAATGACCATCTACAATCTGAAGGGGAAGGCCAACATTTGGTGGCAGGACCTGAAATTGGCCAAGGGTCTAAAGGAGAAACAGTTATAATGGTCCGACTTTAAGAAGTATTTCAAGAAACAATACCTTTATGAAAGATATTATGAAAGGAAGACGAAAGAATTTTACGAATTACGACTCAGACAAATGGCGATGGAGGACTTTATAAATAAATTTATGGAACTATTAAGGTTCATACCGTACATCCGGGAGGACAAGGTAAAAATCCAGTGATTCTTAAGTTGTTTACCACATGTTTACCAAGACATAATCTAGTTTGATAGCCCCAAATCCTTGAGTGAGGCATTCAGGAAGGGACGAATGTGCTATGACCAGTATAAAGAGCAGGTAGAGTTTCCCAAGACCTGGAAGGATAAGAAACAATATGGAATGCACCAACGGAAGAAGGGATACCAGCCAACCCCTTATCAGAATGCAACAAAAAGTTTCCCAAAGAAGGATTTTCACTCCAATCATCCAAATATGCAAGGTAGCGGTAAACCGGTACACCTGGGAATGATAAAGTTTGGGGACAACTGCCACAAGCCATTAAAGTGTTGGGAGTGTGGAGAGCCTCATCTAAGGAGGAACTATCCACATTTAATTGCAGTAAACATCACTGCTATCCACAATTTGCAGAAAGCCTCGATAGTGGGAGACATGGGTAGAAGTCTACATTGGATAAATGCAGCCATAGATGGTCGACAAGCTGACCACAAGTCCTCAGTGGTAGATATCGAAGGTGAAATCCATGACACTCAAATTTATGTTTTAATTGACCCTGGAGCTACGTTAAGTTATATTACTCCCGATGTAGTAGAGTTGAATAATCTTAAGAAACAAAAGCACGAAAAATCTTGGCTTGTATAACTAGCAACAGGTGCTAAAAGAAAAGTAGTTAACTTTATTCATGATCTTGAGTTCAAATTAGATGGTCAAAAGATAAGGACCAATCTGAACATCCTACCACTAGGATCTTATGATATGATTATTGGGATGGATTGGTTGGAACAACACAAAGCAGTACTAGATTGTCATACAAAGATACTTAGCTATAAAGATAATTTTGGCACTATTAGAACAACCCAAGGCATACCAAAACCTGTATCAGTCGAACAAGTTTCAGCGATGCAACTCAAGAAATGTATTACAAAGGGATGTCAAGTTTACGCCATCCAAGTGACGAATCTATTAGAAAAAGAAGATAAGCCCAAGTTAGAAGACTTTGTTGTACTACGTGAATTCAAAGACATGTTTGTTGATGAGATACCAGAATTACCTCCTAGGAGAGAGATAGATTTCTCCAGAGACTTACTACCTGGATCAACCCCTATCTCAAAAGAACCCTACCAAATGAGTCTACCAGAACTGACATAATTAAAAATAAAATTACATGAATTGTTGGACAAAGAGTATATCAGACCAAGTGTCTTGCCATGGGGAGCACCAGTCCTCTTTTTCAAGAAGAAAGACGGTACTCTAAGACTATGTATTGATTATAGACAACTGAACAAAGTGACCATTAAGAACAAATACCCCTTACCTAGGATAAATGATCTGTTCGATCAAGTTGGTGGGGCCAAAATCTTCTCAAAATTGGATTTACGATCCGGTTATCACCAAGTTAGGATAAAAGACCAGGACATAAACAAAATGGCTTTTCGTACAGGATACATACACTATGAGTTTGTAGTCATACCTTTCAGACTCACTAATGCACCAGCCACATTTATGTGCTTGATGAACAACATTTCCAGCCAGCACTTAGACAAGTTCGTAGTAGTATTTATCAACGATATTTTGGTCTATTCTAAAACAGAGGAGGAACATGATGAACACCTAAGAATAGTTATGCAAACACTAAGGAAACACAAACTTTACGCAAAATTCGACAAATGTGACTTTTATCAGAAGGAAATACAATATTTAGGACATGTCATTTCCTCGGAAGGTATTGTTGTAGACCCGGAAAAGATAAAAGCCATTATGGAATGGCCAGTACCTAAGGATGTGGCAGTTATCTGGTCATTCATGGGAATCACCGGATATTATCGCAGATTTATAGAAGGGTTCTCCAAGATAGTCTATCCTATCACGTCATTACAAAAGAAAGGGACCAAGTTTAACTGGTCGCAAAAGTGTCAAGACAGTTTTAACAAGCTAAAATCTTTATTGACATCGACGCCCATTTTGAAGGTACCAACCCAGATAAAGACTTCACAGTATGTGTTGATGCAAGTAAAGAGGGACTAGGTGGTGTTCTAACTCAGGAAGGGCACATGATTTGTTATGAGTCCCGGAAATTAAAGGAACGCGAGGGAAACTATGTCACTCATGACTTAGAATTGACATCAGTAATAGATGCCTTAAAAATGTGGCGACACTATATAATGGGCACAAAATTCTTACTATTGATGGATAATAGCGGAGGGAAATATCTGTTTAACCAACCAGACYTTAATGCAAGACAAGCAAGGTGGCTAGCCTTTTTGAGCGAATTCGACTTCGAGGTCAGACATATCAAGGGTAAGGAAAATAAAGTAGCAGATGCTTTAAACCGCAGAATCCATGGGTTATTTGAGATAAATATCAGCAGGGCARAAAGTGATCTGGAACAAAGAATAAAAATGGCAGGTATTAACGACGGAAATTACACTAAGATGATGGCAGAATTGCAAAACCGTATCACAAACTCAGATAAACCAGATATAAGTATCGACAAGAAGGAACTATTAAGATTTAAAAACAGAATTTACATACCAGATTCAACAGAGCTAAAATTAACTATTTTAGATGAAGTGCATAAGAAACCGTATTTTGGCCATCCAGGTTACCAGAAAACAATAACAACACTCAGAAAACTATTTTATTGTCCTAATATGAAGGGCGAAACAACATATTACTTGGCTAGGTGCCAAGATTATCAACAAGTTAAGGTCGAACACCAGCATCCAGCCGACCTATTATAGCCATTACCAATACCAGAATGGAAATGGGAGACCATATCACTGGACTTTATAAAAGGTTTGCCTAAGACTCATAAATATAATGATTCTATCATGGTTGTAATTGATAAAATCAGTAAGTATGCACACTTTATTCCTGTAAAGTCTACTTTTAAAGCTATTAATATTGCTGAAATATTCATGAAAGAAATTTTTAGACTGCATGGTATTCCTAAAATGGTGATTTCAGATAGAGACGTAAAATTCACATCCTCTTTTTGGAAGGAATGTTTTGCAGGGATAAATACTAGTTTGAATTTCAGTACGAGTTATCATCCACAAACGGATGGACAGATCGAAAGGAAAAATAAAATAATAGAGGATATGCTCCACATGTATGTAAGAACAAAGCCGAACAAGTGGGAAGACTACCTACACTTGGTAGAATTTGCATATAACATTGGGTACCAAACTTCGGCTAAGTTGAGCCCTTTTGAAATACTGTATGACAGAAAGTGTACAACTCCAATTAGCTGGGATAACCCAGCTGAAAAACTCATGGTTGGACCAGAGATGCTCCAAGAAATGGAGAACATGGTAAGGAAGGTACAACATAACTTGAAAGAAGCACAGGACAGACAGAAGAGCTACGCAGATCAGAAAAGAAGACATTTGGAATTTCAAGTGGGAGACCATGTTTACTTGAAGGTCAAAGCCCGAAAAAGCTCGTTGAAGTTAGGAAACTGTGCCAAGATGGCACCTAGGTTTTGTGGGACCTTCGAGATACTAGCTCGAATTGGACACGTAGCATATCAACTTGCACTTCCAGCTAATCTAAGAATTCATAATGTATTTCATGTTTCCTTGTTGAAAAAGTATATTCATGACCCTACTCATGTGATTGATTGGAACTTGGTGCAGGTGGAACCCAAAGGCGAGTTCTAGGTGGAACCCCTGCACATTCTGGACTGGAGAGAAATAACACTTCAGAATAGAGCCTTCGCTCAGGTAAAGTTGCAATGGAAGCACCTTAGTCCTGAGGAGGCCACTTGGGAATTGGAGGGAGATTTGCGTAAATCTCATCCAATCCTGTTCTAGGAAAGGAATGAAAACTGAGGACAGTGT
>SNQJ01S0050508.1:53240-70029 GCA_010110895.2 Picea sitchensis
AGAGCCTTCGCTCAGGTAAAGTTGCAATGGAAGCACCTTAGTCCTGAGGAGGCCACTTGGGAATTGGAGGGAGATTTGCGTAAATCTCATCCAATCCTGTTCTAGGAAAGGAATGAAAACTGAGGACAGTGTTTTACTGAAGGAGGAAAGGATGCGACATGCCTCGAAAATAAAATATTTTTATGTGCTGGAAATTTATTTTCGTTTTTGGCAAATTCGAATCTGGAAATTGTTTTCCATTTATGGTAATTCTGAATTCTGAATTTAATAATTGTATTTAATTATTGTGACTGTTGGGCAGAGGTCTGTTTGGACTCAACTAACTATTTGACTATGACACTTGTATCACAACAGAATATTTATATTAATTGCAGGAGGAAAAATGGAACAACCATGTTAAAATCAGCTGACCATGACTCCATGAAAGGGGAACATGTTGGAACTGCCTCTGGGCGGATTATTACAAGTGGAAAATCAGGGATTTGGCCACTGGCAGCCCCTGAAAATTAGGGATTAAGAAAAAGATGCGAAAAATCCCCAAAGGAGGGAAAAAGACTTGGGAAAAAATTGATAAATAGCATATGCAAGGAGGCAGGACACTGCCAAGTATGCTGGGAAAGGATTGTGAGTCCTCTTGCTGCTATGAGCACTGCCGAGCAAGTGTGAGGCAAGGGGATAACTGCTGAAAAAATTGGAATATTGTTGAGGAGTCTCTAAGTTTTCCCTCATGGATTCATGGTCAGGCTAGGGGGTGAACTGGGAAAGTGATTTGGCTGCCCTGTTCTATGGTTGGGAGGAACATAGTTGTTCCCTTTGTCTTCCCGCGGATTGGATTCAGATATGTTGACCTAGCCCTCTCTATTTTGAATGGCTATGTTTGATTGATGTCAGATATCTGTTGAGTGATTATATCTAATCGCGTTAAGGTAAACCTTTCCCTCTCTATTCTTGGATGTTTTGTGTGTAACTAATATTATGCATCTAATTGTTCTAAATTTGAAATAATTCTTTCAATGGATGACATCTTTCATGGTATTAAATTTACAATCACAGTCTAAATTCTGGAGTGGTCCCTCCCAAAATCTAGAAGTACTAGGCAATTTTATTTTTTTATACGAGTTGAGTTTAAGAAAGTCGATCCATCTACAGGTTAGGTTTAATCTGAAGTCAAAATGCTATGATACTCTATGTATGTGAAGAATACCAATCTGTGTAGATATAGGTTTATTTCTGTGACGAAAGTATTAAATAGATCTAAAACTGAGCAAATCGGAATTGAGTAAATTTGTGCCGAAAGGAAACAAGCAGAAGCATTGCTAGAATTAAATTTCTGAACATTCTTGCCCCTTAAAGAGACTTCTTGTTTCTTACAAATCCTTCTACACCTTCTGTCTCCCAGAAAACAAAATCAAGAGCACCAATAAAAGATAAAGATCAGGGAGTGATGAATATAGTGTGAAAATTCACGGTAGAAGTAGAGTATTCTTTTCCTTTGCATATGATTTCTTTAATTTTTCAACAGAAAGACTTAGTCCAACTTTCTTTATGAATTTCGAAGGTTTGGGCATGTTGATGCTTGGGCATTTGATTTGCGAAGTTTCGAACCCCGAATCCCCAAAGCTTCCACTTTTCACATTTCGGAGGTTTGGGCATGTTGATGCTTGGGCATTTGATTTGCGAAGTTCTAAACCTCGAATCCCTGAAGTTTCCACTTTTCGCATTTTGGAAGTTGAACATGTCAGGCTTGGGCACTTGCACTCGCGAAGTTCTGAACCCCAAAACCCCAAAGCACTAGTACAACATTACCACTTTTCACATTTCGTAGGTTGAACATGTGAGGCTTGGGCGCTTGCACTCGTGAAGTTCTAAACCCTGAAACCCCGAAGCACTAGTACAAACTTTCCACTTGTTGCATTTTAGAGGTTGAACATGTGAGGCTTGGGTGCTTGCAATCGTGAAGTTCCGAACCCTGAAACCCTGAAGCACTAGTCCAACCTTTCCACTTTTCGCATTCAGAAGTTTGTTACATAAGAGGTTTGGAGCACTTGAACTCACGAAGTTCTGAACCTCGAAACCCCGAAAAACTCCGAAGTGTTGATCCCACTTACCTTTTTCGCAATTTCAGGAGTTGCCATGTGTTGATGTTTGACTTTGTACCCGCGAAAACCCGAATTCCGAAATCCTGAAATTGTGAAAAGTGACCAGCATTTAGAGATTTTGGAGTTCGGTATTTCGCGGGTACAAAGTCAAACATCAACACACAACAACTCCCGAAATTGCGAAAACGGTAAGTGGGATCAACACTTCGKATTTTTTGGGGGTTTCGAGGTTTGGAACTTCATGAGTTCAAGTTCTCCAAACCTTTTATGTAACAAACTTCCGAATGCGAAAAGTGGAAAGGTTGGACTAGCGCTTCGGGGTTTCAGGGTTTGAAACTTCGCAAGTGCAARCGCCCAAGCCTCACATGTTCAACCTCTRAAATGCGAAAAGTGGTAATGTTGTACTAGTTCTTCGGGCTTTCAGGGTTCAAAACTTCACGAGTGAAAGCACCCAAGCCTCACATGTTCAACCTATGAAATGCGAAAAGTGGAAACTTCAGGGATTCGGGGTTCGGAACTTCGTGAATCAAACGCCTAAGCATCAACATGCCCAAACGTCCGAAATGCAAAAAGTGGAAGCTTCGGGGATTTGGGGTTTCGAACTTCGTGAATCAAACGCCGAATCATCAACATGTCCAAACCTCCTAAATGCGTAAAGAAAGTTGGACTAAGTCTTTCTGTTGAGAAATTAAGTAAATCATATGCAAAGGAAAAGAATACTTTACTTCTACCGTGAATTTTCACACTATATTCATCACTCCCTGATCTTTATCCTTTACTAGTGCTCTTGATTTCATTTTCTGGGAAACAGAAGGTGTAGAAGGATTTGTAAGAAACATGAAGTCTCTTTAAGGGGCAAGAATTTTCGGAAATTTAATTCTAGCGATGTAGTCATGGTTAACTGATTTTAAGATGGTTGTTCCATTTGTCCTCCTGCAATTAATATAAATATTCTGTTGTGATACAAGTGTCATAGTAAAATAGTTAGTTGATTCCAAATAGACCTCTTCCCAACAGTCACAATAATTAAATACAATTATTAAATTCGAAATTCGGAATTTCCATAAATGGAAAAGATTTTCCAGATTCGAATTTTCCAAAAACAGAAATAAATTTCTAGCACATAAAAATATTTTATTTTTGGGGGATGTCACACATGTGTCAAAAATACTACTAACAAGTGCCTCCAACCATGTACCAAGTATGTACCAATCATGTATCAACTACTAATAAACTATGACTCATGAAGATGTACCAACATCATCAACT
The DNA here is from genome assembly GCA_010110895.2 of Picea sitchensis. NCBI lineage: Eukaryota > Viridiplantae > Streptophyta > Pinopsida > Pinales > Pinaceae > Picea > Picea sitchensis. Next base: position 56,609 of record SNQJ01S0050508.1, read on the forward strand.
ATACACCTCATGTATGTGTCAACTCATCAACTACTTGTTTCAACCATGTACCCAAATGTACCTTAACCAAAAGTCCTCATCAATTTCATCATCAAAATATGATTTATAACTTTGTAATAGACCTATTCTATATGATCACATACTTGCAAAATTTCCTTAACTTTAACAACAAGAGACTATCATTTTCATCAAACTTTTCTTTAGTCTCACATGACTAGTTTTGGATTAGTCAACAACCCTAACGTGAAATAATCATAACCTTGTACCTATAATGAATAAAGATCTGAAACTGATACAAAATGTTCTTCAGTGTGTTTTATGCAATTCCTCCAAGTTTCACTACTTGTAACCTCTCAAAAAAAGAGTTATAGCAAAAATGACATACCTTGTTGAATTCTATCTTATTCTAGAGAGCGACCTTGTAGAGCGTGCCTCACACGAAATATTTGTTGAATCAATCTAAAAATGTTACACATATCCTTTATTTACCTTAGAAACCTATAGATATTCAATATTCTCAAGTGTAATCTGAAATGAGAGAGCCTTGCCTCTTATTTATACTCTCCAAGTAGCTTCCTTAAAAACATCTTCTAGGTCACTTTGCCTAGTTTCTTTATTTTACTGTTAACCCACTTCTAATTTCTCCATTAAATTTATTATTGAAATAATTTATTTTGTATTCGATTTAAATTATAGTAAATGCATCACTTCACTTTATTATTTACCATTTAAAAACACTTAAACCACTTTGACTACTATGACCTTTTGGGGCTTCTAGATGACATATGAGGGTCCTCCAACTTCGTAAGGCCATAACTGTCAAACCGTGAGGAGTTATGTGACGTTCCACATACCACCAGAAATGGAATGAAATGTACTATCCATATAGAATAGTATTACCTACAAATATATCAAAAATGATACCAGTATCCATCGAACAAAATTGGGTCCATTACCCAAACCTGGGTTCTCCAACTTCTCATGGTCATAACTCTCTAACCATGAGGAGTTATGTGACGTTCCAAATACCACCAGAAATGGAATGAAAAAAACTATCCATATAGCATAGTTTCACTGAAAAGTTCACTGACCTTCATCTCATTATTCCACAAATAAGCATGGGTTCTCTCACCATACTTCTAGGATAACTCAATCCGCAAAGCGTCTTCCTGTGAGGGCTTTCCCCATAAGGGGACCCCTTTGGAGTTAATACATTTGTAATTATTATCAACCATGAAAAGACAATAATGAGTCATCTTTACATCAAACAAACTTTCGTCCATTACCCAAACCTTTGTGCTACCGAAATTCGCTACCGGACTTTCTCCAAGGGCTGAAATCAATCACTAAGGGGTTGACATCAATCACTAAGGGTTGACATCAATCTACAATATCACTCTCCAATAGTTGAAATCAATGAAAACCAACAATCCATACCAACTATACATCAACCTAAGACAATTGTCTGACAATCACCCCCTTTGGAATTGATGGCAACACTTAGTCATGATAACAATAATGTTTATACTCTTTATCAATGTTTCTATATCTCCCCCTTTGACATTAATGGAAAAGGGTATCTCCCTTTGGGGTTGCTCCCCTTGACTAAACTCTCCTTGGGGATGCTCCCCCTGTCTACGTGCCTTTGATTTTTCTTTATGTTTATAATCCTCTGATTACTCTCTTTCCCTTCATATGAATAATATCTCCCCCTTTGAAAAAGGGTATCACTCTGAAGTCATATCGCTCATTCTTCCCTTGTGACAATCGCTCCACTTGGAAACATGCCTCTATGCTCTCTCTCCAAGAATTTACCTTTGCATCTGATAAATATCCTCCCCTTTATCCTATTTATGGTGCTTCCTCATGTACATCTAAGACATATAAAATAAGCATTCTTTTTGGAGTAGAAATTACTCCTAGTCTCTGGCGAAGATACTCAAGGGCTTCCCGTGGAAGCGATTTTGTAAAGATGTATGTTGCTTGTTCTTTTGTTACCACATATTCAACTTTGATGTTCCTCTCTACAACGTGTTCCCATAGAAAGTGATACTTGATTGAAATGTGCTCATCATACTCAACCTATATATCTGTCAAAGTGTGTTTCATCCAAAGAACCTGTGTACAACATGTTGTTGTTGCAATATACTCTACCTTGGTTGTAGATAGAGATATTGATGATTGTTTCTTGCTTAGCCATGATACTAAACACTCACCCAAATAGAACGTTTCTCCACTGGTGCTTCGTCGGTCATCATTACAACCTGCCCAATCTGCATCTATTTAGGAAATAAGATATAGATCCTTTCCTTTTCGATACCATAATCCAAACTCTTTTTTTCCTTTGAGATATCTAAAAATTCTCTTTACAGCTAATACATGTGATTCCTTTGGTGTTTCTTGAAATCGTGCCACCTGTCCAACGACCTACATTACATCTGGTCTAGATTTTCTCACATATAGTAGGCTGCCAATCATTGACCTATATTGCCTCCGATTTGTAGACTTTGAATCATCATCTTTGCTTAACTTGCAACTGGTTTGCATGGGAGTGATAACTGGTTTGCAATCTTCCATTCCAAACCTCTTTAGCATTTATCTGATATACTTGGTTTGAGAAATAAAAATTCCTTAGTTGCTTTGACGTATCTGAAGTCCCAGAAAGAAGGATAGTTCTCCAAGTAATGACATTTCAAATTCATTATGCATATCCTTTGCAAATTTATGGCTTAACATGTCATCATCACAACCAAAAATAATATCATCAACATAAATTTCAATTAATAAAATATTACCTTGAGTTACCTTGATGTAGAGGTTGTTTTTTGTGCTTCATTTCCATAGTTCATAGGGAGTTTTGTCATTTTTGTTTCTGAGCATTACTCTATTTTGAATGTGAATTGATGTATGCATTGCACGTGTCCAAAAAAAATATCTGTCAATTTGGAATCCATTAACATTGTTCGAGCCATTTCCTGTGTAATTATCATCCATTATGATAATGTTCCTTTGTCTCTAAACCACACTCTGAACCAATCTATGAATCCATGCTCTAGTATGTCCAAACCTGCTAAGTGTTCTTACAAATCCATCTATGTCCATACTATCCAAGACTCTACTTGCGCAATTGTCCATAATGCTAACCCATTTATCACTATACTATCATGAAGTCTTGATTAATCTATCAAATTATACTTCTGCTAACTAATTTCTTTGAATTTGTCTTCTCAAACACTGCAAGCTTCTTGAATGATAGTTCTTTGGTCTATCATATCTATCACATAGAATCTCCCTGTCTAATATTCATATTACTTGGGAGTATCTAAGTCGAATGGCTCAAAACAATTCCTTCTCTGATGTGTATTCATCATCATCTTCATTGGTAGATTCATTATCTCTTTGAACTCTTACTTCTTCTTTTCTATCTATGGATTCATCTTTCACTACAATGCATGAAATTACAATCTCTTGAACTTGTTCCTTATTTACATGTCCTTCCTTTCTTTCAGTTATTTTCCAAACCTTTATGTATCTGACATCTTTATTTTTCTCTATAGAATTTTCTTCATCTCGTTTTATTGCCAATCTTGCGATCTCAAGTACTTGGTCTTTGTTCACATGTTCTTCCTATTTTCTTATCCATACTTTCTTATATCTGATATCAGTATTCTTTTTCATGGAAGTATCGATAATGCTTCTACAATCACTGGCTATGTGTCCATAGTTATGACATTTGTAACACTCATTTTTACGTGCGACCACATAGGCACTTCTTGCTTGAGCTTTTCTTTTATAATCCCTGCAATCTGCAACCTTATGTCCAAAGTTAGTACAATAAAAACAATGACCATAAAATAAATTTGCATACATGGGAGTGAATGATCTTCTTTGTGGCATATTCCTTCTGAATTTTTTCCTTGAATGATCATGATCATGATTGAAACTTCTTTGTGTCTTGAACATGGATGGTCTTCTTGAAGATGCATCTTCAATAGTTTTCTTAGATTTGGGTTGACCATGATTCCTTCCTTTGAGTACTTCTGCATAATTCTTTCTATTTTCTTCATTCTTCTTTTCTAGCAACGTAGAGTGTTTCTCTTCGTTCTCTACAATTGATGTGGATGTTTCTGTCTCTTCAACGTTATTATTGAGATTGACGATTTTGACTCTTAGTGTGATAACTTATTCTTCAATATTCTCAACCTCTTCTTCTTTCTTCATTATCTAAGACTTCATGACCTCTTCTGTTCTCTTTCCTTCTTCAAGTTGGATTTTCGATGTAATTATTTCTTCTTCCAGTCTTATCTCTTCTTGAACAAACTCTTTCTCAAGTTGGTTTAAGTCATTGGTTATTTCCTTGAGATGATCCATCATTATCGTTTCTCTCTTTTCTGCTTCTTCCTTTTGTGCTGGTATTTTGGCTTCTAAACATTTCTTTTGATATTCTATAGTTTCTTCAATTCTTCTGGCCTGTTCTAGTTGAGCTCTTAAATTCTTGATGGCCTACTAATCTTATTTTGAACCTTGAACACTTTATTTTTGCTTCATCAATTCTTTCTTGAATGACTTGTTTTCTTCTCTTTCTTTCCTTAGATATTTAATTTCATTGATCAATTTTTCTCTATAATCAACTTATGCTTCTTCATACTCTTCCTCTTTTAAATTTGTCTGACATGATGAGCATCTTTCTTCTTGTTCTGCATTTGCATATTCTTTGGCATTTTCTAAATCTGCGATGGGTGAAGAATATATGTCATGTAACTTATCCCAAATTTCTTTGGCTGATGAACATTTACCAACCTTTTCTCTTACTAGATTAGGTAATCCTTCCTAGATGAAATCCATTGTTATTTTGTTATTCTTCTTCAATTCCTTCTTGGTTGCAGTCTTTTCCCTTTTTGAACTGTCATATCCTGTAACAACTAATAGCCAAATATAATGTCCTTGTGCCTGTAAAAATACTTCCGTCCTTCTGCTCCACATCTCATACTTAAAACCATTCTGAGCATTAAACATTGGTACTCCATTATCAGAATAATCCATGATCTCCTTCCAATGGTTAAATTGTTTCTTGAAGGAACCTCGCTCTGATACCAATTGTTGGATTACTGAGAGGGGGGGTGAATAAGTAATAGAGAAATTTAATCCTTTTTAACCATATAATCCAAGTGTTATATCAATGTATCATTATCATCCAATAACTGCAGAGTAAATAAGCAATGAACAAATGAACAATCATACACATACACAGTACACCAGTGTTTTACGTGGAAACCCAAAGTGATAGAAAACCACATAATGTTTTTTCTTATATGTCTTGAAGAATTACATTCATTGGAAGCACCAACATCCTTTGTTTTCCATCTGCAACTGGAAGGAGGCTCCAACCCCTAGTTTCTTAGGCTACAACCTGAGGGAAGCTCCAACTCCCCAATTCTCTGGCTACAACCAGAAGGAGGCTACAACCCCCTATGTTCTTTGACTACAACTGGAAGGTGGCTACAAACACTTGTCCTTTCCTCATCCAACCGCCCTGAATTAGAAGTAGAATGATGGAACCACTGTCACACTATCACTGTGAGATATACCGTTGTAAACATGTACCAATAAACCTGAACCATGCATCAACCTGTACCTCAACCTGTAATCAACATGTACCATAAAAAAGTGCATAAACCATGCACCAACCTATAACAAACAACCTGTAATCAAATTGTACCATAAAAAAGTGCATACAACCATGTACCAACCTGTACATCAACCTGTACTATGAACAAGTGCATCAACCATGCAACAAACCTGTACAAATAACCTGTCAAAACAACCTATCACAACAACTTGTCCAAACAACTTATCACAACAACCTGTCTCATCAATATTATCAACCAAATCATATCTACTCACCAAGACAACTCTCAAATATGTGCATCAACCACGCATAACACAACAACTTATAATCATCACCAATATCAATATGTGCTTCTAATAATACAAGTATGCTACATCATCCATAAACCATGTGTCAAAAATACTACTAAAAAGTGCCTCCAACCATGTACCAAGTATGTACCAATCATGTATCAACTACTCATCAACTATTACTCATCAATATGTACCAACATCATCAACTATACACCTCATGTATGTGTCAACTCATCAACTACTTGTCTCAACCATGTACCCAACATGTAACTTAACCAAAGTCCCTCATCAATTTCATCATCCAAATATGATTTATAACTCTGTAATAGACCTGGTGTATATTATCAAATACCTGCAAACCTTCCTTAACTTTAACAACAAGAGAATATCATTTTCATCAAACTTTTCTTTAGTCTCACATGACTAGTTTTGGATTAATCAACAACCCTAACTTGAAATAATCATAACTTTGTGCCTGTAATGAATTAAGATCTGAAACGGATACACAATGTTCTTCAGTGTTTTTAATGCAATTCCTCCAGGTTTCACAACTTGGAACCTCTCAGAAAAGAATTTATAGAAAAAATGGCATACCTTGTTGAATTATGGCTTATTCTAGAGAGCGACCTTGTAGAGAGTGCCTCACACGAAATATTTGTTGAATCGATCTAAAAAAGTTACACAACATACTAAAGACTGTAATATAACAAAAAAAATTTGTATTACATAATTTTTATATATTATGAATAATTTATGACGTTGTTACCTAAAACACCTGTTTTAGACTAGTTTCAGGACTCGCCACAAACCCTAGTTTCCACGGAGTGTAACGACCCACAAAATGAATTTTTTACCACAGATACTTGGATATGTTTCCTCAATGGAATAAAAATTTCACGGTCTGAATCATTCTATAAAATACGTTATTGCGAAAATGGTGAGATGACCTGTAAATAACATACCTTAGAAAGCATCATCAAAAGAATTTATCATTCCTTCAATTTCGACCTTATTTTCTTCACCTTCCCTCAAAAATTCAGCTTAGATATCCTTTTTTTTACCTCAGACATCTATATATATATTCAATATGCTCAAGTGTAATCTGAAATGAGAGAGCCTTGCCTCTTATTTATACTCTCCAAGTAGCTTCCTTAAAAACATCTTCTAGGTCACTTTGCCCACTTTCCTCATTTTAGGGTTAACCCACTTCTAATTTCTCCATTAAATTTATTATTGAAATAATTTATTTTGTATTCACTTTGAATTATAGTACACGCATTACTTCACTTTATTATTTACCTTTTAAAAACTCTTAAACCACTTTGCTACTTTGACCTTTTTGGGCTTCTAGATGACATATGAGGGTCCTCCAACTTCGTAAGACCATAACTCTCAAACCGTGAGGATTTATGTGACGTTACACATACCACCATAAATGGAATGACATGTAATATCCATATAGAATAGTATTACCTACAAATATATCAAAAATCATACCATTATCCATCGAACAAACTTGGGTCCATTACCTAAACCTGGGTTCTCCAACTTCTCATGGCCATAACTCTCTAACCGTGAGGAGTTATGTGACGTGCCACATACCACTGGAAATGGAATGACAAGCACTATCCATCTAGGATAGTTTCACTAAAAAATTCATTGACCTTCATCTCATTATTCCACAAATAATCATGGGTTCTCTAACCATACTTCTACAATAACTCATTCCTCAAAGCGTCTTCCCGTGAGGGAATTCACCATAAGGGGACCACTTTGGAGTTCATCCATTGTACTTATTATCAACCATGAAAAGAAAATAATGAGTCATATTTACATCAAACAAACTTGGGTCCATTTCCCAAACCTTTGTGCTACCAGAATTCGCTACCGGACTTTCTCCAAGGGTTGACATCAATCACGAAGGGGTTGACATCAATCACGAAGGGGTTGACATCAATCACTAAGGGTTGACATCAATCTACAATATCACTCTCCAATATTTGACCTCAATGAAAACCAACTATCCATCAACCTAAGCCAACGATCTGACAAAAAGATGGTGTAGTGGTGGAAATAGGTGGTAATCAATAAGAATAATAAGAATCAACATATCTCGTGGATGTTGGATCAATAAGTGGTTGGCCAAATGGATTAGTAAAATGAGGATTCACATACAATGCAAGGATTTCTTCGAATGTTGTGACCGGTTCTTCAATGCATTAGTCATTACCAGGAGTGAAACTCATCGTTTCATAAGTGTGATCTATAATCATTGCTTTGTAAGAAAGATTGTGTTGAGGTCCCTGATGTCATGTTCCATACCTTGTATACTGTGAAATCTACAATCCTAAGGTCGAATATGAAAGTCAAAGAAACACACTCATATGAAAAATAAAACAAATCAACAAAAAAATAATAGGCTCGAGGATCTTTCGAATACAGGATATCAAGTCGTTAGCGATGAAGTGAGATGAACTTACCCTGACTTCCACATAACAACACTTCCCGGTGCAAGCAACCCTCACTTTCACGGTCGCCCTCCATGGGTACTAAGAGTGTGATAACATGTATACCCGAGGTACTAGCGAGGTCACCCATTCCACCTGCAATAACCTAAAACATTCCACTAAGGTTACCAACTTCTGCATAATCGGCCTTCAGGAAGGTACAATATATTATCACATAAAGTCGTTCATGTTCACAGGTGACAACCATCAGCGCATGAAGAAGGAAAATGCATTTACAATGGAATAATTCCCCTGTATATTTCGATTCGGGGCCATATCTAAACACATTTGGAAGGTTCCCACAATCAGCAGTGATTAAAGTTTTTGGCGAGGAGGTGCTAAAGTGAAATTAGGCATGCCCGATCTCGGGTCCCATCAGATCCAGCGATCTCAAATCATTTTAGGGGCCTACAACATGCCGGTGTTAAAATGCTTGGTCGAAGTCTAATTATGGTTTTCGAGGAAGGCTCACGTGTGGTTAAAAATCCTTGAGCGGGTCGAAGTCCTAATTATGGTTTTTGCAGAAGGCTACGTGGCGGAAGGGGGTGTGTTTCAAGCCCGAAAGCGGTGTGGGTCCAAACCATTTCCCACGGCCCTGAAATGGACATGCGCATATGATTCCGTATCCAATATCGATAGGTGGTCGCCCGATAGTCATCCCGCTACACTCCAATATCAAGGAGGGGTCAGCCAACAAACGAGGATTGACTTTTGCAGCCACCTGCTTATTCAATGCCCAATCCAGTTTTGACAGGTGGTCTTCCGCTATTCGTCTAGCCACGCTCCAATCTCGATGAAGATTCAATTAATGAAGCATGGACTAGTAGTTGAAACCTCAACTCAGTTTATAAATGGAAAGCATAAAATTATGGCCGAGGAGGCAAGACAGTCAACACGAGGTACATCAACGGATGGTTTTCCTACAGGCCCATATTGAAGCAGGTTTGCGTCTGACAAAACGAAACACACACAACCTGATAGAAGGTTGCACAGATGCAAAGATTTGATTTTGATTACCAGACCACACTCCTAGAAGTTGTGGACTGATCTGAGTATAAGTAGATCAGTTCAATATTTTGTTATGGTCATCAAATGGTTGAGAAGAGCTCCCTATTTTTTAATATTTGATAACAAAGTTGTTCTCTGGTTTCGTATGATATTTGAGACTTTTGCATTAATATAAGTCATCTTCTTTCGTCTCATTTTTTAAACTATGTTGAAACACTCAGGCATGGAGGATCCAGTCGAGGGTCGTAGTTGTATTGTAATGTAGGTTTGATTATAATGCTATTGTGACCTGTTCCAGTACTTTCCCTTTGTTATATTATTTCCCCTTATGATGAAATGATCTTGCATGGAGGATCCATACAAGTTGTTGTAGTCATATGATACTGTAGTTTTGATTATTATGCTACTGTGATATATTTCAGTGTCTGAAACTTGAGTTCAAGAGTGCTCTTGAGCTGAGTTTTTCTTCACCAAGCTTCTTGAAATCCAGATGCCCATGGAAAACTTATTCACCTCTCTCACTAAGTCTTCCCTCTGCTCACCATTAAGATCAAATCACTGACTGAAGCTAATGAGGACCTCATTTCCCTAAGCATTTCTAGTCTAGTTTTTGTGTTAAATCATTCTTGTACCAAGTTTTTTCTATTTGACCTCCACTCATAAACCTACCTCCACAAACAGTTTGATGGGTATTGGGCTTATCCTCTTTCAATCTAAGGGTGACTCTCAATGATAACATTTTTGGCATCGTTGCCAAGGAAGGAATTGAAGACATTTCCCAGGGATTGAACGCAAATAAATTATGATTATGAAGGTGCATCCAAAATTAGTACCTTGAAGATTGCAACTTGCAGTTGACGACTCCACTATTTGAGTTGTGGCTCCCAAAAGTATACACACGATCTCTAATTCACAACTTCCTTTTCCTAGACCTGAAGCTGACCCAGAAAATATTATCAATAAAGGAAAGACCTCTCAAGAGGAACTTTTAGCTATTGCACCAGGTGATTTTGGTAATTTACAAACTTCTTCTTTTAAATCTCCAGCATCTGCATCAAATTTTCATTTTCTACCATCTGTTGGGGTTTCCAAAAGTTTAAATTTTGGAAGTTTTCCTGTTGAATTCCCCCCTTTTGGTATTCATTTAGAAGGATAAAGTTTTGAAACCATTGCTTCCCCTAATACTGTAAAGTGGTTTAGACCCAGGAGCTTAGAAGATTTTCCCACTTTGGGTTTTCCTACTCCTCCTCCTATCAAATTTGTTGTATCTAAAGAGGGGAAAACTTATTTTCCTTTGAACCCCATATTACTCCCCTCCAACTCTCAACCATTTCCCCTTTCCCCTAGAAACATAGCTCCAGTCTCACCTGCCCAAACTCCTTCTCCCCCTATTTCTCCTACAATTCACCTCCCAATGGCAGGTGATAATCCTCCTAGAAACAAAATGGATGCCATAGTGGCTGCTAGGTATGCCCCTCTTGTTTTACCGTAGCCTATAAAATCCCTCCCAGTTGGATATTACCTCAAGTACATGCCCAAGTTTACAGGGGATGAAGACATAACCACAGAAGAACACCTTTCATCTTTTTATAGTTATGAAGATAATCTTAATATTGAAAATGAATATGTTTGGTTGAAAGTTTTTGTACAGAGCCTTGATGGTGAGGCTAGAAAATGGTTCAGGGGCTTGACCCCTGGATCCATTCATGAGATTGAATCTCTGGATGATTCATTCTTGAGACATTGGGGGGATAAAAAATATTTCCTTTACTATATTACAAAGTTTGGGTCACTTAAGAGAGAAGAGGGGGAATTTATTTCAGACTTCTCAAAGAGATTTAATAGGATGTACAATAAGATTCCCACTGAAATTAATCCTACAAAAACCTCTGCCAATATTACTTATGCTAGTGCTTTTGACCTTGAGTTTTGCCTCTTGTTGAGGGAAAGAAGAGATACCTCCTTGGCTCATATGCAAGATGAAACCCTTGAAGTAGAATCAAATATATTGGTAGTTGAAAAACTTAGGAGTAAGTCTGATAGAGACAAAAGAAAAGGTAGGTCTGAAGATTCAACCTTAGGTTCTTCTACTTCCCACCCTCAAGTGGATGAGTTGACAAAACTGGTAAAATCACTTTCTACAGAAATGGAGAAATTGAAATTTGAGGGGAAACAAAGCTATAGGAACACCCAAAATACTGATAATAGGGGTAATTTTAGAAGACCAAATAATTCCCCTCAGATCATCCAGAGAGATCAAAAAAATAGGGAAAGGGATGATAAAAAAATCCAATCCCCTCTACAAAATAACCTCGTTATTGATGAAGAAGGAGAGGAAGAAGAAATTGATCCTGAAATCCATTGTCTTGGTGACACCTCTTCATCTCCTCATCTAACCCAATATGCATATGAAGAGGCTCTCATGGGAAGCCAACTAAATGATATGAGCAAAGGGGAAAGGACCAGTGGAAATCCAAATAGATACACCCTCATGTCCAAGAAGAAGGAGGGAAAGCCTGATATTCCTTATCAACCTACTAGAGAAGAGAATCCTGCTAAGAGTATGGCAGCTAGCAGTAAAGAAAAAGAGCCACAAAGCCCCTAGGCAATGGTTAATAACCCTATCCCAAAAGTGAAGGAGATTATGAATCCTACCTCCTCTTTTAGCTTTGAGAATGAGATTCAAAAGATTAAAATTCTTGTACCTTTCTTGGAGCTTGTTAAAAATGAGGATTTCAAAGGGTGCCTCTCCAAAGTACTATGACCTGGGCTTGCATCTTATTCCAAAGACTCAGTCAACCTCCAAGATGAAAAAGTAGTTGTCATACTAGGGCCTTTGGTGGAGGATAGGGATGACTCCTCCCCTCATTTCTATACCTCATTAAAAATTCATGCTAAAGTGTTGCAAAACTGCTTGATGGATTCAGGGGCATCTCACAATCTCATGCCTAATACTGTCATGGATGAGCTTGTTTTGGAGGTTACAAAAACTGACCTGTACTCATTTGATTCCAGAAAGGTGAAGTTCCTCATGGTTATCAAAGACTTGGTTGTTTACTTGTTACAGTTTCCAATGAAAAGTGTGGTCATGGATATTGTGGTGGCTGATGTCCCCCCCCCCAAGTTCGGGATGCTCTTCTTTATATCTTGGATAAAAATACTAGGAAGAACATTGCAGATGGATCTTTCATATGCCACTATTCATGTGTTTGGGGGAGAACATAGAAGGCTTTATAGGGAAGCACAACTTGCTTACATTATCAGTGATGAAGCCAACCCTACCAATCACCCCATTTTTGTAGTTGATATTGATTTAGGAACCAGTATGCTACAACTCACTGATGCTCATCAAACACCTATTGGAACTAGAAAACAACCCATCACCTCTTGTGAAGAACCTCCTCCTAATACCTCTATTTGGAAAATGTTTTTTGGTGGAGCCTCTCCTAGGATAAGTGTTGGTGTTGAGGAAGTCTTCATTTCCCGTGCCCATGAGACCATATCTCTGTCTTACAAGCTTGAATTTGAAGCAACAAACAATGTGGCAAAATATGAGGCTCTTGTTTTGGGTTTGAGAGCTTCCAAATACATGAAGATTGAGGAGCTGGCAGTATTTGGAGATGTTGAGTTGATTGTTCATCAGGTCATAAATTGGTATCAGCTTAAACACCCTAGGTTAAGGGCCTATAGAAATGAAGTTTGGGATCTTGTTGACAGTTTCTTCTTGGATTTTAATATCTCATTTGTTCCAAGAGAGGAGAACACTATGGAAGATTCCTTGGTTGTTTCGGCAAGTAAGTTCAGGGTTCCTTTTCCCCACAAACTCAAGTATGAGGTGGAAGTAAAATACAGACCCTCTATACCTGACAATGTCAAACATTGGAAGTTTTTTGAGGATGATCTTGAGATAAAAATATTTCTTGAGAATGTGGATGAATTTTCTGATTTGCATCTTGACCAGGATCAGGATATTGAAGAAAACCC
>SNQJ01S0050508.1:79432-110865 GCA_010110895.2 Picea sitchensis
ATCAAATAGATCTTACCAATTATTTCAAAATCATAAATCAAATAGATCTCACCTTCCCATGCCATGCCTTGCAATGTCTAGCCTTACAAGGTGTTAAATTTCAAATATATGTAATAAGCACTGAGAAAAAAACTAGTTCCAGATAACCTCTATAAAATGCTTTTTCAGGCAACAACATGGTTCCCTGGATCTAATGCAACTAACGATTCATCCATTCGAGGGTTGATTTGTGTTTTATCATGAGATGCAACTTGCCTCCTCAATCCATTCACAGACATGTTGGTAATTTGGTCCAGGGTCATAAAATCCAAACCGAGGAGCATAACAGAGTTCCATAAGCTCCCACATGTCTGTTTGGACAAGGATCACGCGACCACACTACCCACAATTTCGCAACACATTGTTCTTGAAAATCAACCTCTTGTTCAGAAAATGCACTATGTCTCATTGAGAAAAACCCTAGTTTCATAGATCCTCCAAAAAATGGTTTTTAGGGAAACAAAATGACAATGGAGGGGACCCACTAGCTGAAACTTGGTGCCCTAGATCTAATGCAACTGATAGTTCATCTATCTGAGTTTCGATTTGAGTTTTATTGTGAGTTGCAACTCGCCTCCTCAAGCCATTCAAGGACATGTTGACAATTTGGTCTAGGTTAATAAAATCCAAACCGTGCAACATAACACATTTTCGTAAGCTCCCGCACGTCTATTTGGGAAAGGCCCATGCGACCACACTACCCACAATTTCCTAGCACAATGTTCTTGAAAATCGACCTCTTGTTCAGAAATTTCACTATGCCTCTATGAGAAAAAACATATTTCTGAAGATCCTCCAAAAAATGATTTTCTAGAAAACGAAATGATAGCGGAGGGGCCCCACTAGACAAAGCCCAATTCCCTAGATCTAATTCAGCCAACTACTCATCCATTCGAGTCTCGGTTTGAGTTTTATCATGAGTTGCAACTTGCCTCCTCAAGCCATTCAGGGACATGTTGGCGATTTGGTCCAAGGACATAAAATCCAAACCAATCAGCATAATGAAGTTCCATAAGCCTATGCATGTCTATTTGGCCAAGGCCAATGTGACCACACTACCCAAAAGTTTCCAACACAATGTTCTTGAAAATCAACCTCTTGTTTAGAAAATGCACTTATGCCTCATTGAGAAAAACCCTAGTTTCATATATCCTCCAAAAAATGGTTTTTCGGGCAACAAAATGAAAATGGAGGAGCCCCACTAGATGAAACCCGGTGCCCCAAATCCAATTCAATTGACGCTTCATCTATCTGAGTTTCGGTTTGATTTTTATCGAAAGTTGCAACTCGCCTCCTCAAGCCATTCAGGGACATGTTGGAAATTTGGTCTAGGGGCATAAAATCCAAACCGAACAACATAATGAATTTCCATAATCTCCCATGCGTCTTTTTGGCAAAGGCCCAGACAATCATGCTACCCACAATTTATGAGTACAATGTTCTTGAAAATCAACCTCTTGTTTAGAAATTGTACTATGCCTCATTGAGAAAAACCCTAGTTCTAGAGATCGTCTGTCAAACACTTTTTCGGGAAACAAAATGATAGCAGAGAGTCACCAATAGCTAAAACTCGGTGCCTCGAATCCATTACAACTAATGATTCATCTATCTGAGTCCCGGTTTGAGTTTTAACGCGAGTTGCAACTCACCTCCTCAAGTCATTCAGGGACATGTTGGCAATTTGGTCTAGGGGCTTAAAATCTAAATTGAGCAGAATAATAGAGTTTGGTAATCTCCTAAACATCTGTTTGGCCAAAGCCCATGTCACCACACTATTCACAATTTCCTGACATAGTGTTCTTGAAAATTTACCTATTGTTTATAAATTGCACTATGCCTCATTGAGAAATACCCTAGTGCTGGAGATCCTCCAACAAATCATTTTTCGGGCAATGGAATGATAGTGGAGGGGGCCCACTAGTTGAAACCTGGTGCCCCGGATCCAATGAAACTGATGGTTCATTGATCTGAGTCTCGGTTTGATTTTTATCATGAATTACAACTTGCCTCCTCAAGCCATTTAGGGATATGCTTGCAATAGACCTAGACCTAAACCATGACCATGACATAGACTTAGACATAAACCATGATCTATACCTAGACCTAGACCTATACCCACACCATTACCATGACCTATACCATGATATAGACCATGACCTAGACCATGGAAACACAAGGTATGACAAGGCAAGGCATGATAAAGAAATGTCTTGGTATATGTCTAGGTCTAGGTATGGCAATGCAAGGAAAGGAAAAGAAAGGAAAGCCCAGGGAAGTCAAGGAAGTAAATGACAAGGTTAAGCAAACCTAGACATGGAAAGGCAAGGAAAGGTCTAGGTCTAGGTCTAGTTCTAGGTCTACATGCTATATCTTGTTATAAAAGTTATTGAGTTGAAATATTAATTTTTTTTCTTTGATTTTAAATAAGGCCTTGAATTTATGCTATTTTCCATGCAACCCAAAAGAAATTATGGATCAATAGTATAATGAGATTACACCATAAGGATGAGGCATAAACCTATTTAATGGCATCCCTTTCTATGTAAATCATATTAATTATGATAATCCATGTTTCACAACTATGAATATACCTTAGATATATGAATAAAGAGAGCTTATGTTATGACATTGAAATTCTCATGCAAGTATTTTTATAGAATATAGTTGGGATAACAAGTTGTAGAAATATATGCTTAATGAATCCTTTGATTGCAATTTTTATGTATTAAATGTGTTCATTTAGTACAATCATTACTTTTTTTAGGAAAAAAAAAAGATATTATACATGAATGACATTATTTTTTTATTAAATTAACTTGATACCAAATTCTCTCTAACAATGAAAATAACTATATTTTTACAAAAAAATAGTTTTATGAATATCATAATAAAAGTACCTTTTAGATGAATTTTGGTTAGCCAAGGCATGACATGGCAAGGCATGATATGGCATGGCATGGCAAGGCAAGGCATGGCAAGGCAAGGCAAGGCATGGCATGGCAAGGCATGGCATGGAAAGGCAAGGCATAGCAAGGCATGACATGGCAAGGCAAGGTATTCCATAACATGGCAAGGAAAGACATGGCATGGAAAGTCATGGCATGACATGGCATGGAAAGGAAAGGCATGGCCTGGAAAGGCAAGGAATGGAAAGGAAAGGCAAGGCATGGCATGGCATGGAAATGCAAGGCAATACAAGGCATGACATGGCATGACATAGCAAGGAAAGGCATGGCATAGAAAGGCATGGCATGGCAAGTGAATGCAATTCGAGGCATGCCATGGCATGGAAAGGTGTGGCAAGGTATGGAATGGCATGGCATGCCAAGGAAAGGCATGGATTGGAAAGGCAAGGCAAGGCATGGAAAGGTAAGGTGAGGCATGGTAAGGAAAAGCATGACATGGCATGGTATGGAAAGGAAATGAATGGCATGGAAAGGCAAGGAATGGTTTGGCAAGGTAAGACAAGGAGAGGCAAGGCATGACAAGGAAAGGCATGCACAAAAACTCCATTTGTAAAACTATTGTCCCAACCCATACGGATTTCCTCTCCTTTGGCTTGCTTGCTTGACTCACACACTTCCCCAAGATGATTGTAGTCAACCCCCATGTGTCCAATAACTATGGGATATGACTACTCACACCCACCCTCTTACATGTATTCAATGATTGGAATTGGGAACACTCAATAAGAAATTAGAAGATTTATACACAATAAACAAATTTAGGAAAATGGGTTGAATTAATATAAATCGATAATTCTCCCTTGGAGCCCTCTTGGCCACTATCCTAGACCCTCCCATCTCTTGTGGATTAATTCATCCCCCATCTCTTGTACATGCCCCCTTAGCAGTTGGTAACACATTTTATTATTAAAACATTGAAATACAATTCTCATATTACATCGCTTGGCCATAACAATATATTATATCTACATAAGCATTAATTAAACTTGTGATTATAGTGAGGATGTTACATATTACATGTAAGTTATCATGGAACTACGAAGTAGCATGTTAGCATAAACCTATCAAGGTCTAGGTTGGAGTCACAACTAATCAAACATAGAAAAGTGGGTTAAAATACAAAACCACAAGTAAGTTAACATCATGAACCATCATAGCTTGAACATACCCCTCACGGTTATGTTTTGTTTTGAGTAACTAAATATTAGCTTAAAGATCACTTAAGTTTTTTTTCTTTGACATGGGTAAGTTATTATGGTGTTAGGGTGTCATTGCATTAGGGCTCAAAGGGGTTAAAAGTCAACATGTATTAGGGGGTTAGTGTGTTCATGGTCATAGTGTATTAATGATTAATTTCTTCAATGTTGTAATGTATCAAAGGGTGATCATGTTCAAGGTGATAGTGTGTTAAGAAGGGGTGATTGTGTCATAGGTCAAGAATATATTAATGACATTTTGGTTAGGGGTGATTGTATCACATCTCAGAATTAGGGTTATGAGGTATACTGTGTATGAGGTCATAATTGTTAGGATCTTGTTGATATGAATAAAGAGAGTTTAAAAATAAAAAATCATCATGATCTAGAAAATCTGAGTTTCATGATCATAAATGAGCTTAGAGTTTATAGATAGATAATAAGATAATAAAATTGAATTTATATATTATTATGTATAATACAATAGTAAAGTAGAAGTCATGAATTGAAAAATGTTTAATTAACATAACAAAATATAATATACCAATTAACAAATAAATAAATACATGTATATTAATCAGCTGTCTAAGTGTTTTAAGTTTTAGTATTTTTTGTTGGAATCTAGATATATGTTATATAAATCTGGAGGAAATCTTAATTTTTTTGTTGTTTAAATTGTATTTTTGAATGTATAAATGGATTTAGCCTATTGAGAAACCCCGAAGCACTCAGATTATACAGAATTAACTACTTGTAGATCCAACACATGCTTTTTAGCTGGATTTCAAACAAAATTAAACTAAAAAATTCTTGAAAGAAAAAACAAAACATAAAATGTTTAGACTACATATTTTTAACTGGTGGCATATTAAAAAGAAAAATATTATTCATACATATAATTATTAACCTAAGTAAACATTACACAACAAATGGTATTTGATACACTGCAAATCCAACAACCTTTACCAAGCTAAATAGAAGATGGTGCAAACAAATCCAGTTTTCATATAATCTTTAAATACTTATTAGTCGGTTCCAAGGACATTTCAGTGAAAGACCATGTGAATTATAGTATTTGAGATCAATGGTTTTTTAATATGGAGTGCCTAATTGAATCGGAAAGGTATTAAAATTTCTCTGATTTTGATTTCAATTCCATTTTTCAAGAAATCAAATCTACAACGACGAAAAGTTTCCTTTACTCAACAACTCATCCTTGAACCTTTGCTTAATATAGCTATATGTTGGCTTTATGAGATACAATCACAAATTGTGTTGATAACCCCTGACATTGGCCAACACACCCTAGTCTAATCGTTCTATTTTTTCTTTTGTCGGATTCTGACAACACAAATCTGTATGAAATCAAAATTTCATGTTAATTAAATTGCATTTCTAAATGCAAAAATGGATTCAGCATGCTGAAAAATATCTGGGGCATTTGGATTATACAGAATTAACCTCTCAAATCTGTAGATCCAACAATTTCTCCAGATTTGGATCTGAAGATTTGAGTGGTTAATTCTGTATAATCAGAGTGCCCAAGGGGTTTTTCAGCACGGTGAATCCATTTATGCATTTAGAAATGCAATTAAACAACATGAAAATGTGATTTTGTACAAATATATGTTGCTAGATTTCAGCGAAAATGGCCAAAATGTTGAACAGTTAGACAATGCCTTTAAAAAATTGTATCATCTAACTCTTCTATGTTTTGGCCCTTTTCGTCGGAATATGGAAATATAAATATGGATGAAATCATAATTTTATGTAGTCTAAATTGCATTTTTGAATGCATAAATGGATTCAACATGTTGAAAAGTCCCTAGGACACTCTGATTATTCAGTCTTATCCACTCAAATATGCAAATCCAACAAATTCTCATCGGATTACAAACGAAAGTAAATAGAAAATATCCCCTAAAAATGGCCCAAAATGTAGAATGTTTAGACTATGGACGTAGGCCAAGCCACCAAAGGGCCAAGGGTTTGAAAGCTTTCCATTTACCTCTTTTTGATGCCCAGTTTATTAGAAACTACATGCATTCAACCCCCTTTTGGTCTATCCACTTCCACACCATATCTAATACACTTGTCCACTGATTGTGTAATGTCCCCTTCCAATTGATCATTACAGAGGATGACTCAATAGCCTATACAACTCCCGTATGTTATAGTCAACGAGGGAAAGGGAGTCAAGGAGGTTTATTTGGTGTAACTAGAATGATAAATACTAAAGTGACATTAAATAAAATAAATAATTATATTTAAATGAAATTGGAGGGAAAATAAAGTGAGGGCTTGATTTGGTCAAAAAGGGGAAAGATCTAGAAGGTTCGGAGGGAGGATAAATAGAGGGGTAACCCTTCTCTTTGGAATTATGATTTGATCTTTCATTTTGGAGTGCTCTTGGAGCCATCATTTCATTAGGGTTTAGCAAAACCCTTCCACTATTGTAGTCGAGTTTCAGTGGTGCAATATCCACCCTAGGCGAGCAAGAGAGGGAGTCCATATAAGACTACCATTGGAGCTTCACTTAGGAGTTTTGCATTCAATTGAAGAGATATCGAGGTACGTAGGAGGTCTAAGTAGCTTTCTGGATGAGGTTGAGCTCTGATATTTGCAGGTTTCAGGAGGGTTTTGGAGAAATCAAAGTTTAGGGCATCCCCGTGAGTTGAGTATGGGGCGTCCCGCGAGAACCCTCTAGTTGTCTAGCAGTTTTCCCGTGAGGACCTCTGTGATCAGGGTTGTACCAGGCCGTGTGGATTAGGTTCATAGGGATACAGAAGGGATGCTAGTAAAGTGGACACTACTGGAGCAGAGCATTGCAGTGAGCATCATATATTGGCATCATTATATGTTTCCTTGGATTGTTTTATTAGTAGATTTGTGCAACTTCCTTGCAGCCATTAGACTTGTGTTTTCAAGAGTATTTTGCAATTGTTATTACAACCATTAGATATCATTTTATTGTTGTTTCCATCCATAATAAGATGTCATGGTTATCTACTCTATTTTATGTGTAATGGATGCATGTAATGTGTTTTTTAATATTCTTGTGTGAGCATACTATTTGTAAGGGGTTAACAACAACTTTAATACCCAATGTTTGACATATTTACACGAGGGAAATTAAAAAAAAATTTGGACAGAAAACATAACAAATCCATATAACCTAGTTGAGGACATTACAATGGTATCAAAGTTGGTGATCTTGCCAACCTATGATTTATTGAGGCATTGATGCCAAGGAAAACTAGAGGATATGGGAAGCAACCTACACCAGGACCAAAATCATTAGAAGAAGTAGAATTAGTAGTTATGGGGGACCATCCCGAAGATAGAACCATACAACTATTGAAATCTGTAGCTAATGGGAAACAAAAATTGACACAATTCCTGACACAGTACTTTTCTAACAACCAAGCAAACGAAAACCAGGGAGGTACCAATGGGAACCATTCAGATGTTAGCCATAAAGGTGGTAGGAATCCTAAAGGGAGTAATACCTATGTTCTAGGACAGAGTGTCTTCCAGGAAGGTAGAAGAAAGGTACTAAGAGCCTTATTGTCTCCATTCCTTGAGGAGAAGCCTACAGGAGCACACAAACAACATGGGGCAGACGAAATGAACTCATACTTTAGGGAGTATCAGTTGCTATAAGAAGGAGCCTAGGTAACGATGTCTTACAATGACTACTGCAACCTCAGGATGAGGAACAAACCCAGGAAGGGCCAAAATAGGCATAATTTCAATCTTCTATGAAAATAAGGGAAGATGACTATTCCATATTTTGACGGATCTGACAGGTGAATAGCCCGAGCATGGGTACATAAGTTGGACAATTATTTCCATATTAACTCAATGACAGAGGCAGAGGCGATCAAATTTTCCAATCTACACTTGGATGGAGAGGCTCATGAGTGGTGGTACGATGGGATATTAACATTGAGACATTCCAACATCACAACATATGAGGATTTCACCCAAAGGTTGATGGACAGGTTCTATAGGAAGGACCCTGAGGTCCACTTTAGGGAGTTGGCACAAATGAGGAAGACAGGTACACCATAGGCCTATGTTACAGATTTCCAGCAGATGATAGTCATGGTGACTAATGTTTCTGAGAAGAGACTCGTGATGTTATTCACAGAGGAATTGGTTGAACCCTTTAGAGGTTGGGTGAAGGATTTTAGGCCAAAAAAACTATAGGAAGCTATCATGAAGACCCAGGATATGCCATACACAGTCCCCAAGAAAACATTGGCAAAAAACATTTGTTTCACAAAAGGGTCAGGTGTCAAAACCTCCCTAGAATACATGGACAAGGAAGGACAGGTTGGATGAGGAAACTCAGAGAGAAATACGGAGGAAGAAGCTTTGCTATAGTTGCAACAAGTCATGGGAACCAGGCCATCAATGTATGGGTAAAGGTAAAGTCCATTATATTGAGGTAGTTTTCGATGAAGAGGATGACGATGATGATGAGGGCATTGGACGGGATAGTGGTGAGCCATCACATGCTACATAGTAGATGTTGTTGTAGGATAGCCTGAAGGGAGTGACCATTGTCACACTTTCAGGAGTCCCTAAATACTACACCTTCAAGGTCAGGGGCATTGTGCAGGGGAATAGGATTACAACATTGGTTGATGGTGAGGCCACCCAGAACTTCATTGATGTTGCATTTGTCACTAGGAGACGAATCCTTGTGGTGGATTTCGAGGGATTCACTGTGGTAGTTTCAAATGGGTACAACATGACGTGTAATCAAAGGATCAAGGGATTGAAAGTAACATTGGGAAACTATACGTTTATCGATGTCTTTTATGTCGTGGATTTAATAGATACTCATGTGGTCATAGGAGTTCAGTGGTTGTACTCATTGGGAGACATCTACATGAATTATCGAGACATGAGGATGGAGTTTCAGAACAATGGTGGACAACGATTCATCCTAAGAGGTATGTCAATAGGTGCCCCAAGGATCGTGTCTAACCAATGCATGGAGGCCCTTTTTAGACATGAGGATGTGTCTTGCACAACAAAGTGCTTGATCACCATGGAAAATCCATCACAAGATCGCCAATAGTAACCTGCCAATATCCAGACATTGCTTGGAAATCGTGAAAGAGTGTTTGAACTATTTCCAACAGGAAGACCACATGAAAGAGTATTTAAGCATGTCATTGAGCTAGAAGAGGGTTCAAATCACGTGATCTCCACACACTGCATGCATTCAAAGAGGTTCATTGATGAAATAGAGAAGGCCATAAAGGAGTTGTTGGAGATGGGACATATATTCAGGCCTAGTTCTAGTCCCTTCACTTCTTCATATGTACTAGTGAAGAAGAAGGATGGTATTATGAGGATTTGCATAAACTACAGGGAATTGAACAAGACATCCATACAAAATCGATACCCAATACCTAGGATTGATGATTTGATATATGAGTTGCATGAGGCAGCGTACTTCTAAAAGGTTGATATGCTATCATGATACCACCATATTCAGGTCAGAGAGGAGGATATCCATAAAACATCATTTAGGTGTCACTATGGGCACTATGCATTTCTAGTCATGCCCTCTGGGTTGACTAACACACCAGCTACCTTTCATTCATGCATGAACCATATCTTCAAAAAACAATTGAGTAAATTATTACTGGTGTTCTTTGATGATATTTTGATCTATAGCCAAACATGGGAGGAACATCTGAAGCATGTGGAGGAGATTCTCACCATTATGGAGAAGAAGTCACTTTTTTCCAAGGAGGAAAAGTGCGATTTTGGATTGACATAAATCCTCTATCTGGGGCATGTGATTGGTGTTGAGGGAGTAAAGGTACATCAGAAGAAGATACAGACAATCTTATATTGGTCTATCCCCAGATCACTCATATATATACGAGGATTCTTCGAGATATGCATTTATTATAGGGGCTTCGTGAAAGTATTTTCACAATTGGTTGTGCCAATGACATATCTCACCAAGAAGGGGGTGTTTTTATGGTCATAAGATGCATAGGTAGCACTCAAATTTGAAATGAAGAGGGTGATGCGCACTTTCCCAATATTTTCACTTCTAGATTTCACACAGTGTTTTATCCTAGAGTGTGACACATTGAGTGAGGGGATAGGTGTAGTATTGATGTAGAACCGACACCTGATATATTTTGAGAGAAGAATGCTAAGATACCCAAATAAGTTCTATCTAATCTATGATAAAGAGATTTTTCCCATCATGCATGCATTGGCCAAGTTCAGACAGTACCTAGAAGGACAATGTTTTGTGGTTAGGACGGACCACAACAACTTGAGATATGTCTTGGAGCAGCTAGATCTGAACGAGAGGAAACAAAAATGGGTGAGTAAGGTATAGGAATATAATTTTGACATTGAGTATGTAAAGGGGAAGAAGAACATAATTGATAACTCTTTGTCCAAGAGACATGCATCTTTCCCCATGAAAGAATTTTTTGCAAACTAGAAGTCCATTCTTTTAGTGGAATACTCCAAGAATACCTTTTCATGTGACCCGGTGGAGGGCGGTATTTAGGATGACAGGTAAAGGGTAGTGGATAGCATTATCTACTACAAAGGAAGGATATATCTTGTCCCCGAGTCCAAACTCAAAGATAATATTTTGAGGGCAGTACATGATGTTCCACTGGCAGGGCACCAAGGGTATTTAAAGATCTACAGGTAGGTGAGGGAGAGAGTCTCATGGAAGGGTGTAAAGGAGGATGTACTTTGTCATGTGAGGGAATGGATGATTTTCTAACATAAAAGGTTAGAGTTTACACATCCTATTGGAATACTTCAGCCATTGTCAATCCCGAAGCAGAAGTGGGATAGTATTTCCATGGACTTCATCACAAGATTGCCAAAGGTGCGGGGTAGGGATTGTATTTATGTGGTAGTCGACAAATTGACTAAATATGCACACTTATTTTCCATTCCTTCAGAGTACAACACATCTTAGGCAACATATCTATTCTTCAGGGAGGTCTTCACACTCCATGGTCTTCCTAGGAGCATAGTATGTGATCAGGATAGCAAGTTCCTTAGCGCATTTTAGTAGGATCTATTCAGTTTGTCTAGGACATACTTGACACCTAGCACTAGCTATCACCCCAAAACATATGGGTAGAATGAGATAGGAGGAAGAAAGAGAAATAGAAGAATTTCAATGCATGACACATAGGTCACTTGAGGAAGATCGGATCCATAAGAAAGTTCAATGAGTGACACATAGGTAACTGGAAGAGGATCATGCACATGAAGAATTATAGTGCATGACATAGAGATCATTGGAGGAAGTGCATGTGTGCGAGGAAATACAATGCGCAACACAAAGGTCACTGGAAAAAGCACACAAACAAGAGGAAATGTGTCATGTTGAGCGGAGGGTGATAAGGGAACATGTACAAGAAGAGTCGATAAACCACACAATGCAAGATGGAGCACTACGTGACTTGGGTAGTGAGACAGAGATTGAGGATCAATTAAGTAACTTATTATGTTGTTTTTTATGATTGTTAAGCAATATTGATGATGAGAGAAATCTGACGTAGATGTTAGAAACCTACATGGGGGTAGAAGGGTCTGGGATAGTTATATCATCCCCCCTATTAGAAATGGATTTGTTCCAGGTGAGTAAGAAAAAGCGCACTGGAAGAGAGTTCAATATGAAAGTTGAATCTGGGTTCTGATGTGAATGTTTTGCCAAAGAAGTCATGGGAATTGATGGGTAAAATGAACTTAGTTTGGTCGCCCATTAAGCTACAGTTGGAAAATCAATACATGATCTATTGAATAGGTCGATTGGAGAAAGTCGAAGTAAACATAGAAGGGGTGAATATGAAGGATTATTTTGAAGTGATAAATATTATGGATGAATCTGATCTCTACCCTTCCCCAATGGGTATTGATTGGACCTTTGACAATAATGTGGTATTAAATATGAAGAAGTGAAAAATGTCGTTTGATACTAACACCATGCACATGATCATGTCTTTGGACCATTATGACGGGGACATGTACAATGCGCTGGTAGATGAGGATGTGTGGAGCTCCGTTATTGAGAATATCTTCAGGATCATTGGGTGCATGGAAGATTGTGCTAGTCCAACTGCAGATGGGGAACTGAGTTGAAGGAGAATGAAGTCATATGACACTAATTTACATGACACCATGGAGAGGTGGCAACATAATATGTATTTGGTCTCTACCCAAAGATGTGAAAGAATAAATAAAGAAGTACGTTTGATTGGATCTGAGCTATCTAATGCACCATGATTTGATGGGACGGGACCCACAAAAAGTTTCCTAGTACAAATGGAGAAGACCATTCTAGAGGAACAATGGATTCAGGCCATAGATGTCGTAATACAAGGAAAACCTATGCATTGGTGGGAAACACATCACGTGACCATATAGGACTGGGCATAGGTGGTTGAAATGATTAAAGTCAGGTTCCAACCAATCTTTGACTTTGAGTTGGTCAATTGATATAAGGGCACTGAAGACCCTCAGGAGAACATTCATTAATTGTATAGGTGTTGGACTACCAATAATATTCTCCACACCCAATAGGTCCATCGGTTCGTTCATACCATGGATATGGTTCCTAGGATTTGGTATATTTAGGAGGAGCTATGGAGACAAATAGTGGATTGGGTTTAGGTAAGAACATAGTTTTTCTCAACATTTGTTTTTACCATAGAGGATTTGGCTAAAAGGAAAGAAATCATCTGGATCAAAATTTGTATCTTTCACCGTCAACCCTAGGATGCCACCCCAAAGTTGGTTTGCTCGTACCATCATCCTGTGGAAAAGTTGAAAGAGGTCATCCACTACTGGTACGTCGAGGTGGATGATATTGACAATGACGACCCTCGAGGCATACAAATCAAAGTATATGAGGGCGAGTGTTCGCTGGAGGGAAAGGAGACAAAGATGGTTGGGTTGGACTATGGTCATCCGATTAAGACAAAGAAACATAATATTAGCACTGAAGAAGTGCCCAAAATGGTTATCATTGGAGACTATTGGGATAATAAGATTGTCACCCAATTCATTGACCTACTCAAGGAATACGAGGACTTGTTTCCCCACATCATCTCAAATATGAAGGGATTTGCAGGATCTTTGGGTGCGATAAAATTCAACTCAATTTGGATGCAAAACTAGTCAAGACGAGGCCTTACCAATTAAATCCCAAATATATATACAAGGTTCACAACGAGTTGGATAGGATGTTGGATGTTAGAATCATTTGTTCACATGGAAGAGTTCGATTGGATTAGTCCCATGGTAGTGTAACCTAAGAAGACATGTGATGTTTGAATTTTTGTAGATCTAAGAAGCCTTTATTTATCATGTGTGCATGATCCTTTCCCTACCCCTTTCATCGATGATGTTCTAGATAATGTTGGAGGATGAGAAGCCTACTCTTTTACATATAAAGTTTCAAGGTATCATTAGATTTGGATCACAGAGGACGATCAATCCAAAACCACCTTTGTGATAGATTGGGGTTCCTTTGCTTACATCGTGATGCAATTTGGATTGAAGAATGCACCCACAGTTTTCTCCCATATACTGGTCCCATCTTTCAAATAATTTATCCATAAGTTCCTCAAATTTTATTTCGATGACTGGATATTGTTCAGTTTGCGAAAGGAGTATATGCAAGCTCTTTGGTTGATGATGGATCAATGCTTCCAGCTCCGGATTTCTCTGAATTTGAAGAAGTGCATATTTTGTATGCCTTTTGGAACATTATTGGGGTATGTAGTTTGAAAGGATGGATTATTAGTCGAAAAATCTAAGATTTTCACCATACTTGATATGGTGTCCCCCACTTTTGTTTGTGAGCTGTGAAAAACATTGGGTCATACAAGATCTTATCAGTGGTTCATTTAGAACTATGTGAAAATTGAAACCCATTTGGAGAACCTTCCGCAAAAAGATACCAAGTACATATGGAAATGAGATTGTAAGGAAGCATTGGATACACTAAAGGAGAAACAAGTCACTCCGTCAATTCTTGTTTTCTATGACTGGTCTAAGTTGTTTAATGTTCATGTCAATGTGTCTTCCATTTCACTAGGGGTAGTTCTTGTGCAGTCAGGCGAAGGGAATATTTATCATCTGTATATTTTTCCAGCTGTAAGTTGTTCGACATAAAAAATAATTATACAACAATCAAGTGCGAGGGTCTTTCCATGGTGTATTCCTTACATAAATTTTTCCATTACTTGATGCAGACCCCATTTAAATTATTCACTTACCATTCTGTGCTCAAGTATTTGATCAACAATCCCATGTTTGGAGGAAGAATACGCTATTGGTTTCTTCTCTTTCAAGAGTTTGAGATTGAAGCAGTCGTTAAATCGGGGAAATAAAATGTTGGACCCAATCATGTATCTCGAATCGAGCCTAGAGAGGCTAGTGAGAGTCTCTATGATGAACTCCCTAATGTGAAACTCTTCCGCGTCAAATAGTTTTTGGCCAATTATCTAATATCACTTAATTCCTCACATCAATATAGGCTCCAACAGGGTATACTCTGGCCCAATTCTATCAATTGGTGCCCCGTAGCACAAACTACCAATTGATTGCTAGAAAATTGTAGAAGCTGGGAGTGGATGGAATTATGCACAATTGTTCCTTAGAACATGAGAGAGACCCCATTAGGTATGAAGCACATGAGAGTATTGTTGTTGGACACAATGCATGTAAGACCACTACATGAAGCGTTGTTTTCATAGGGATTTAGTGGCCCTCACTCTTCGCCAATGACAAGGAGTATTGTAAATGTTGTGACATATGTCAACGAACTGGAAAGCCTTTCCCAAGAGATGAGCTTTGTCTGTTTTTAGTCACAACATTAGAACCATTCAAGAAGTGATAAATTGATATTTTGGGCCCAATCAATCCTCCCACGTGTCGGACAACTTATTGCCATTGAATATTTGATGATATGGGATGAAGTAGCTTCAATTAAGGATTACACATCATCAATGATGGTGATTCATTTTTGAGAACGTGATTACCAAATTTGGTTGTCCAAAGGTGTTGATGACTAACCGGGGCTTGCATTTTTTGAACGAGACCATTCAAGAACTTACTCAAGAGTTCATGATCCATCACCAAAAGAGCACTTACTATCATGCTCAAGCTAATGGTAGGGTTGGATATTTCAATAAAATTTTAGAACATGCATTAACCAAATTTTTTAATGTGCAATGTGAAAACTGGGATCAGTTGATCCCTACAGTATTATGGGCATATCGAACAACTTGTGAACGGTTGACAAAGAACACACCCTTCAGATTGTTCTATGAAAAAGAATCAATGATGTCATTATAATTTGTTGTTCCCAACTTACAAATTGCTCTAACTACTCACATGACCGATGAAGAACCAATTCAACACCAGTTGGTCAAAATCATGGAGCTCAAGAAGGATCATCTAGTAGAATGATTAAACCAAGTGATCAAAAAATAGAGACATAAGGCATGGTGTGATCACAACATCTGCCATAAAATCCTCCAGCTAGGTTCTCTAGTGTTGTTATATGATGAAAGTTGTTTGCAACACCTTGGAAAGCTACATATGTGTTGGTTGGGTCCTTTATTCATGGTCTACATAAAATGAAGACGATGTCCCCAAGTTGGCTACATTAAAGGGATAACCAATCAAAGGAATTATCAATAACAGTGGGTTGAAGGTGCACTATGGCCCACAGGGCTTACCTATCACTTAGCCACATTTCTGTAACCTGGAATTATGTAGGGTAGGTTTAGCATAGGAAGTACAATAGGTAGAAGAGTAGATAGTCAACATCATTCACATTTTTGGAAGCACAACATTCACTCTAGTCACACAGGTGGACTAGATAGATTGACATCTTTGCAGATTCCCAAGATTTCCATTGCGGGTTGAAATTATGGCCTATGTACAAGGTATTGGATATGATAGGGGATTCACATGGGACTGAGTTGTGCTACCTGGTGATACATAAAATTGAAAAGTCAAGCAATCTAGATCATCCATATCACACACAACCCTGGCACGTAATTAGTTATGACGCCACATTTCGAAAGGAAAATCACAAGTACAGTGGATTTGAACCATTATCTCCTCATTTGTGGGGATTCTTTGAGAATATATAGTTATTCTATGATCATTCACATTAGTCAATCATTGTCTCATTTCATATTTCACCTCCAACCATTCTACACTCAATATATATATTCTTTCGTCTATGCATTCATCAGAGAAATTATTCATGTCCCATTCTCTCTCGACCCTACCCATCTCTCACATCCCCGTTATGTTCCCCCTCACTTTATCTTCCCATTTTCCACTAATATTACCGTCCCCTATTTCAGGCCCTCTTCCATGGACCAAATTAAAAAACATTATGGGATGTGCAATTTCCATCCCGACCAGGTAGCCAAAGAGCCCACATTTTAGTTTTCATCCAGATTTCATTTTTTTCATCAAATTCTTGGCAGAGGTCCCACCCTCTTATTCAATAGCAAGTCACACTCAATTACAAAACAATTCCCTCAACCATGCTTTAAAGTTGTAGAAGTACGCCAACTCTCACGACCTGAAGATGGTTTTTGTGTTGTGATGGATAATAACCTTTGTTGAAGTGGATAGCCCAAGGTTGTAGGTTATCCTCTCCAATGAAATAGGAGGTCCTTGTCTTCCGTCCTCTACTACCAGAACAACGAGACAAGAGGATGACGATGGTATCTCCCGATGGATCTCTTCCTTGGGATCTACTTCTTGTAGGTCAACGAGTAACTAGGCCAAGTTCTAGCTATATCTCTTGGTTTAGTTAGGGGGTCAATTTCTGAATGATGTGCTTTAAAAATATCTCTCATTTATCACTGCAGAAACCCTCAAAGAGAGAGAGTTTGGGAATATAGCCAAATGAATCCCAAATCCATCCTTTATCTTAAGGAATGCTCGATTCATTCCAAGACTGATGTCGTGTCACAACTACACCCTCGACATATGACTTTCTCTTACTCAAACCCAAGTAAAACCACAACTTGGGTTGATTCTTTGGTCCTTCAATGATGATGATTTTCTCTTACTCAATTCCTGCATCAGTCACTCCATGAGGAAGTCGTCTCAAGGAAGAGATAAGTAATAGTAGTGGGATCCTGTTGGCACCCAAATTTTTGGGTAAATATCGCGCATGTGCACAAACCAAGTTTTGCGTGCCTACTTCAGTTTTGCACATACTCAAGAAGTTGCGTGAGGGGTCACAAGAGGCACACATGTCAGATTAAGTGTTGTTATTACAAACCACTTCAAATTATACCAATGTGCATTGGTCTGAGTTTTGTGATGCGTTCTATAAATAAATAAGACATTGCATGCACGTTGGAATCAAGAAAAGAATCTTTGGGAAATCTCTCCAAATGATTAATACAAGAAGCACAAGGAAACATGGAGTAGAAAGAAGATGAGTTGGTAAGGTAGTTGATATTTCCACGATTCCGAAGAGGCTATGTGGATTGCATGTAGGAGACAGAAGCGTGTGGTACTGGAAGTCAAAGGAGCGAGTGGGTAAGAACTGAAATAAACAATGCACTAGATCCAACAAGAAGAGAAAGGGGATCAATGACAATAGAAAGAGAGTTAGTTTATTAGTCAGTTGGTTGTTACTTTATGGTTGTGGGTATTGTTGTCTCTGAGCTTTCTATGAGCCTAGGTTTTGTAATATCACTGGTTGTAAGTTGGATTTTTTCACGTTTTTAAGTCTGAAGAGAAGCACATGGTGATGTGTAATGTAACACTGGGAAAATCTATAAGAGAGAAAGGCTATGTTGTTTTCAATTTATGAGTTTCTTAATGTATGTTTATGATGGTGGAATGAAGGTAAAGTTGCAATGATTCTGGTCTTATGATGTGTTATTCACATGTCAATTGAATGTGTGTGTTGTTATTGCAAATTGTTAGTTTTTAAGTAGTTTTCAATGGATTGTATGAATTCTAACCCAGATGGAATTTAGTGCAATTAGTCCTTCATCATTATCGACACAAGACGAGATGTTCTCTTTGATCCTCATGGTGTCTCAGGTGATACCTTATTTAGTCTTTGGTTGAGGATTGATATGTCAATGCCTTGGGGTTTTTGTTGGTCAACTATGGATGAACCCTGGGTCTTCAAGCCCCCAACATTAAGACAGATGCATGCAAAGCATGGAATGATCCAACAGTGTTGCACATTTTATTTTCATGGGTGTGCATGCAATGTTTTCTTTTTGGCGTGTGTGCATATTATACAAAACCTTGGAGGCCAACAAATGGGTATTAGGCATTATTAAAGATGAACCCATTTGAAACCTTGTAAATAAGAAAATGCAACACATCATTAAGTTGGGATAGCTTAGCACATGGAATCATTATTCGACCAAAATTGCTAAGAGAAATGGAAGAGCATATGGTAAAGATAAAGCAAAATTTAAAGACTTCACAAGATAGGTAGAAAAGTTATGCAGACAATGACAGAGTGCATACGAAATTCAGAGTGGGCAAGCATGTGCTTCTGAAAGTAAAGGAAAAAAGGAGCTCGTTGAAGTTGGGAAGTTTTCCAAATTTGGCATCAAGATATTGTGGGACATTTGAAATTATAGAGAGGATAGGCCTAGTTGCATACATGCTTGCATTGTTTGCATCCATGAGAATTCATAACGTGTTTCATGTGTCTTTATTAAATAAGTATGGACATGATCCTAACAATGTGATTGATTGGATTATGATCTAGGTGGAGCACAAAGGGGACTTTGGGTGGAGCCAATGCGCATCCTAAACCGGAAATTCAAAATGCTTATGAATCAAGCCACCAACCTAGTAAAGGTCCAATGGACCTATTACGGTCCTGAAGATGCCACGTGGGAGCATGAGGAGGGCATGCAAGAAGAGCACCTGCATCCTTTTGCATATTTTGAGGCAATATAAATGTACATGTGTACATAAGTGTAAAAGGATTCCATTTTGTTGCTTCTAGAGTTCCTGGAGCCACAACGCTGAGACTTCATGTCTGGCCTATGTTGGACCCTTGGAAGGGAAGTGGGACAGCCTGAGGGATTGTGGTGCAAATAAGGGGTACTCTTCCTTGGGTTGTGCAAGCTGAGGGGAACAAGAGATTGATGGTTGGAGTGGCTACAAGAGTCATTAAGCCATGAAATTATTAAGTATTGTGATGTAATATTTTGTACATGTATACATGTGCACCTATATGGTGATGTGCATTGAGGATAGTGAAAAATGTATTGTAAATATTATGAATGGTTGAGGGACAAACGATGTAATATGTAAACATTGTACATTGAAAAATAAAAAAACATCCCTAACTACCTGATGGGTAAGGACCAGAGTAATGCAGAGATATGATTCCACAAGAGAAGAGGCTTACTGAGGGTTTTGAGGGGTTTCCACAAGCCATGAGTCTTAAGCCACCCTCATAAATCGGTTTTTCTTTTAGTTGTTTCTCCCTTTGACTTATTAAGCACTCAAGCATTGAATTCATGTAAGAGGTTGGGTGAGAAAGTGATCCCGCCTAGTTATGACGAGATGGGTCGAGTATAATCATCCTTGGGGGAAGAGTAAGAATCAAGAAGCATGGGAGAAGAGGAAATTCGAGTAGGAAAAATAATAATTTTTAGAGTGGAGAATGAAGCTAGCAAAAAACAAAGTTTATTGTTGAGAAAGAGTTGGAAACCATTTTGTGTGAAAATATAGCTTGTTGGAGCTGGATATTGCATGAAGAGTTAGGTTGTTATGTCCATGAGTGAATTTCTATTGAGAAAATTACCTAAGATAAAGTTAGATTGTTGTTGTGAGAAATCCTGCTACGGGGGGATTCCCTGGAGCCCTTAATAGAGAGATTCACAGCTGGTATGTGTTGGATCCCTAGAGGGGATGGAGATTGTTTGAGGAAATTTGGTGCATAAAATGAAATCTCATCCCTTGGGTTGTGCAGAATGATGGGGAAGAGAGATGGATGGTTGGAATTGTTGTAGGAGTCATGTCACAATGTTTTAGTGGGTATTTGGATTGTTTGAGTGGATTGTAGAAACCCATAGGAACTTTTACATCCTTGTAAACTCCTAGCCCCAACTCGAGGGTGCTTGCTGCTGAGAGAATTAGAGAAGAAAAATATCTAGTAGAGTGGAACATTTGACATCTACAACTGATTGTGTTAACAGTTAGAAAGATAAGTAATCCGATCATTGTGTTGTTTCTTGTGTGAGTGTTATATTGAACATTGTGTTTAATTATTGTTGTGCATGTTTAAATCACTTGCATTTTTTTTTTTAAGAATTATTGATAATTGTGTGAGCTTGTATGTTTTGTGTATGTTTCCACATTTGAATCGGTATGTTATTCAATTTATTAGTAATGTGGCCCAACATGGGAGCTGGGTACGTTAGATGGTCATACTTTTAGGTGTCTTAATACCCATATTCATGGGACCTGCAGGTATTTCTTACGAAGGCCTTACTTTCATTTTTCCCACTTCCACCAGGGATGTAAGTTTGTCAATTGCATTAGGGTTGCAACTCGATCATATGGTTTGTTTTGAGAAAAAAATGTAAGAATTCTAGATTCAATTTATGTCTAGGATTCCAAACTAGGAATTGCAATGAGGTTTCTTGATTTGTTTGGAATTGTTAATAGATAAAGTATAACAATTTTAAGAGTGGATATGGATTAAAACATTTTACAATTTTAAGAGTGGAGATGGGCTAAAATTATTCCTTCAAGTTTAGCACTTATTCTCATCAGAGAACTCTCCTCTCCCTAGAATAATCTCCATGGTGAGCCATAGATAAGGGAGAAATAGATGGAATTTTCAATTTCATCGACCAAAGGAGGGAAGATGAGTATTGCCACAGAGAATGCATTGCCATTTTGAAATGAAAGAAATTGGAGGGAAAGAACATTAGGTTGAATTTCCTATTAAATGTAGAGAAAACGTCGAGGTTACTCATTGGCAGAGGAGTGAAGAGTGAATGTAACACCCACCTATCTCAAGGCCTCAATAATAAATAAATATCTACTCTGTTGTTTGCTACTAAAATAATCTGCAATTTAATTTACTGTTTTCTTTCATGGTTTTTCTTTGGTTTTTCTTTATACCAGGAGTAAATTGATAAACATCATAATGAAACAAATACCTCAACATAATCACAAAATAAGCATAATAAAATACTTACCTCTACCTTCAAGTTGGTTTATTTTGTCCCTAGTTCTCTTGTTCTGGACCTTGCCCAAACTGCCTAACTGAATATTAACCTCCCAACCAACTAGGAATAGCTTCTCCAGCTCCCTAGCTCCAGGAATTTTTGCAGCTTCCTGGCCCCCAAGCCAAACAACATCAGTTCCCTATGAGAGTTCCCTAAAATAATTCTTCCAATTTCCTCCTCCTTTAGAAATTCTCAACCCAAAATACAAAATGAGATGCCCTTCTAAGTCCCCCCTCCTTCCTTATCCTCCTCCCTCAAATCCTGCCCATTAATTCCCCAACAACCTTATCCCCCCATTAATTCCCCAACATCCTTATAGCCCCATTAATTACTTCACCCACCTTTTAATAATAAAATAATAAAAGACTCATTTTATATATTTTAATAATTAATTAAATTCAAATTAAAAACTATGATAAAATTAATCAATTTGGGTTGTTACATACACCCACCCTTAAAA
The DNA here is from genome assembly GCA_010110895.2 of Picea sitchensis. NCBI lineage: Eukaryota > Viridiplantae > Streptophyta > Pinopsida > Pinales > Pinaceae > Picea > Picea sitchensis. Next base: position 101,382 of record SNQJ01S0050508.1, read on the forward strand.
AAAATTGTCCCAAAGTTAGAGTTATTTACAATACAAGGGTAATGACACTTGATTCATACATACACATCAAATACGCAACATCACCAATTTAAAACACTTACACATACTAGTGTACATGTGCAAGGCACACATGTGTAGCTAGCACATACATGACTCGTACATGTACTAATGAAAATAATTATCACACCTAAATTAATTCTTGTATGCATCCAATCCAATCAACGAGACCATTCATTCATAAAAGATACTAAACTATTTAAAATGTTCACAAAATTCCTCAATTACAATAATTTAGCACAAGCACAAATTACTTAGATAATTGTAGTTTAGTTAAGTAAATATATATATATATATATATTTCAAAAAGTGGAAATCAAGAACTTCTATAAGGAGAAATATCCACACACTCTCAACTACTTCTATTCATCCTTCCTCCCTAACTTACTTCCATCTTCCATCCCTATCCTTCCTCTACTGGACTATCTTGGAGTGTCAACTATATTGACCTAACTCCAAATAGAACCCATAAGCATAAGTGTCAACTCTCTTGACCAAGCTTCCCTAGAAGGCAACTGACAATCATCATCACACGAGCGTGAGCTAACATCATCCTCCCATGACTCTAGGTTTCAGAAGATACACGATGGGGAATGCCTCCACCCCTCCTAATAGGACTAGGGTCCACACCCTACCATGGAATATATAGTGAAACTATGTGGCTGGGATTTTTTTCATCGTATATTCAGTTTTAGGCAGTCTCACCACCTGAAAAACCTACACTCTTCCACATATCATAGTAATGCATTCAAACCAACATAATTTCACATACAAAGATTCATACCATATTGTTTTTCGGTCGGTTTTCACGACATCAACCTTCTATCATCATTATTCTCTGGCTATTTTATAGCCTATTGACCTGCAGATTAGTCTATAACACAAACTCATACATATCTATGCATTATCATGATGTAAATTCGTTTAACCATAATCTCAATTCGATATCCCCGCACCAACAAATTTAAATGTCAAAATTTTCAAGTTAGAAATAGATTGCATAGTATCCATCATAATTCAAATAATGTTAAACATTCATAGGATTGACTTTCACCTAGGTTCATATGTTTTAAAAGTTCAAGTGTATGATTAATAGTTTCACAGTGAATAGAAAATAAAGATGATTAGGCCTCAAGTAATTCTAGTTGTCTAAGTCAAAAGGTGGCATTACATACACCCACCCTTCAAAACAAAACTTCTTCCCGAAGTTATGGTCATTCTCAATATAAGGAAAAAATCATGACACAACTTATATGTGTCTTCTATGATAGAAAACCCTATTCTATATTGTTCCTATTGTACCTTCACTGATTAAAACATGTTGAGGATATTAATATATAGATTACACCTACCCCTATTTAGTAAGCACCTTACTATGTCCTGAATCTATTTTATTACCGTTGGTAATTAAAATAATGAAATAGTGCACTTCTATTATACATTTATTCTTACTAACTTCCATATAGGACCCCCCCATAGTTAATGTATAGTCTACTCATTTGATTGCTAGTTAGAACATTTTCTCATCATCGATTCTCTAGTTAAGTGAATCTTTAATTGAGTTTGCTACAAATTTCATTAATTCATACATATAATCCCACCTAAGATATCTTGATAATTATAAACAATCATTATTGACTTTTATTATCACTCTATCTTGACAATACATATGCCATTACTCATGAGATTGAAATTCTATAATTTTCCATTCTTAGGAACATTGACTAAGATATTGCTAATCAATTGTCATTTGATGTCGTCACAGTCATCTAGATTATTACTTATTTATTTATTTTTAAAAGTTTTTTCATAGGGAAAAACCCTTCTTAGTGAGCAAGTAGTTGCTATACTTATTAATGCATTTCAAGATGCACGAGCTCCAATTTAGACAACTCACCCTTCTTACATGGGACTTATGCATAATAATCCATGACACTCCATTGGGATTCCTATTACCAAATAAATTTATGGGTGAAAGTGATTCCCTATTTCTAAGGGATACCCCCTTCATTCCTTTTTCTTATTCAATGAACATTAACAAAGACACTTATCACTCATCTTACTAATGTTACCAACCCTTCAAAAGATATACATGAACTCTACTACTATGGTATGATCAAGTAATTCAATAATTAAGAAAGAGTTGACTTAACATCACGTCAATCAGTAGAAACTCGCCAATATACCCCATAAGACATTATGATATAAATAAACATTTTGTCACAATATTTCATTTATCATTATAAACTCGAGTTCTAGGTTCACAGCATAGGCCCACTTACAGTATACCATGTCACCATGTACTAACCTAGATAATTGATTAAAGATAATCCATAACTGCTACATTGGTAAACTTGGCACTACACTTTCTCTAGGGTCAAGACTTTCCCACTCAAGAGAGTAAATGTCACTAGAAGAGTCATAGATATTCTCATGCACACATCAATTACACAAGAATTATGAATAGGACTCATCACTAGTTTCCACTCCTAACATAAGCACTATAGAAAATTTAAAATTTGTTGACCACTTCATGAAGCCCACCCCTTGCTACCTCGCAAATTGTCATTGTCTCACTAGCAAATTTGGGTCATTTTACGATGGCTATTTCCACGCTCTTGCGACGTTATGTCATGGAATTTGTGACGAATTTGGACTCTCTGAAACATCATTTTGTGTCACGTGGAAATTGCGACAAAATTGAATAAACGTCGCAAGAGCGATGCCCCTAGGGAACTTATCACAATTGCGACAAAAAATAAATATCGTTGTCAATTCGACAATTTAGGAAAAAATGTGAAACCAACATTTCATCTCAATTTCCACGCCCCTTGCAGTGACAACTTTCATTGTTTACATAGAAAAAATGTCCCAGCTATTTAGTCTGTCGTCACAAGTGCGACGACAAATTTTTGTTGTTTACATAGCAAAATTGTCACAACTATTTAGGTTGTCATCGCAAGTGTGATGAAAACTGTTCATTTTTTACATAGCAAAACTATTGCAACTATTTAAGTTGTCGTCGCAAGTGCGACAACAACTTTTCATTGTTTACATAGAAAAACTGTCGTAGTTATTTAAGCTGTCGTCGCATGTGCGACGACAAATTTTGTTGTTTATATTACAAAACTGTCGTAGCTATTTAAGTTTTCATCGCACTTGCAACGACAAATTTTGTTGTCTATATTGAAAAATTGACGCAGCTATTTAAGTTAGTGTCGCAAGTGCGACAAACAATATTTATTTAAAATATATATATATATATATATATATATTTGATTTAATATTACCATTTTAATATTAATATTGATACAGGGTGCAAATGAAGAGCTTAATGATCTTATTAGAAGATTTTATCATATAATTAAGGTGCAACAGACCAAAGAACAAGTGAATGAGAGATTCCAAGAATATCAAAATAAGATGAAAAGTATTTTTGATAGAAGAGTTAAAGAGAGATTTTACTCTTTTACTCCATGAGATTTGGTGCCACATCAATGTTACCAAGGAATAAGATGGTAAAGTCAACGATATTAATGGAATAGGGCATAAAGGAACAATTATGCAACAAAATATTATCAAATATTTAAGGAATCAAAGGAAAGGAAGCTATCAAAGAATGACACTGAAAATAACTAAATATGGATGGATGAATAATCATATTGTATGAGAGCATAAATATAAGTAACTCGATTACTTGGTTTCATCACATGCAAATGATTTAGCCACAAAGCGTTTAGGATAGTTTTTTGAATGGGGGTACTTATGTTATGACCCAATGGGGGGTATATATGGGGTTGAATGTATATGTAATTGGATTGAATGCATATGTAATGGTGTTAAATGTTTATTAAATAGGGGGCAATCTAATAGAGGGGCCACATGTGCAATGAGTGAGAATATATATAGAGAGAGAGATCAATATAGTTATTATCGGGAAACATTTGAACATATGATTTGGATATATGGGTGTACTTGGGTTATTTGGAGGAATTTGTTCCTAACTATAAGGAAGTTGTGCTCCACACTCACATTTGGCATACACTGTGTATATTGATTGAGTGTGTTATTTTGAGTATTTGGACAATAACTCTTACTTACCCCATGGATTTGCCTTCTAGATATATACTAAGGGCAATTGGTTTACATGGTGTAATCAACAAAAACTAAAATCAATTCTATAATTATCAAGTTTCTTGTTAGTTCAACCAATATTTTTTTTGACAAGCATTATCTTGTTAAAGTGTTGCCATCCTTTTTATTTGGTCATCTTGAAGTCATTGTGCATTTTTCTCTAAAAGAAGGTTTCATTTTTAATAAATCTTATTCTGATTATAATATGAATTATCTTTTCTTAATAGCCAAGCTTGTATGGAGATGATTTCATTCATTTTGGAGAGTGGTAGTTTATGCTCCTAATATTTCTTTATCCCTAAGACCAATATATGGCATGCCCATTATATTGTTTCCATGCTTTGACTACAATGCACACCAACCACCCAACTTAAACTCACATCAAACAAAGGTTGTGAGACTTTGGATTGATGAAAAGTCAACGAGTTTGGGATATGGAAAAACTTAGCAACTCGGCAAAAATCAATTCAAAACTCTTCAAATAGAAACAACACGCAGAATATAGAAAATTTTGTGTAGAAAAACTATTAATGACATTTCCATCCTTAAAATATATAAAATGATAGGTTTTCCATCAATTCATCTCATCAAATATGATAACCAAAAATATGGCACTTAAAATTATTCTTTAAAACTTAAACATAAANAGAAAATTTTGTGTAGAAAAACTATTAATGACATTTCCATCCTTAAAATATATAAAATGATAGGTTTTCCATCAATTCATCTCATCAAATATGATAACCAAAAATATGGCACTTAAAATTATTCTTTAAAACTTAAACATAAATCAAATAGCTTGCATGGGACTATGACATATTTGCAACGAATTCATTCGAGGTGGTGTTTCAGGTTGTTTGTGACCCCCCTTTCATAATGTGGTTATAGTGTTTGCACTTGAGCTTCTTGTCATCATTCAATTCAAGTTTGAAGGCATGTTCGCATGCTTGATCAAACCACCTTTTGGACTTAGGAGCCATGGTTAGTCAATATTCAATACAAAGAAGATAAGAGTATATCATTGTAGGTTGATCCCTGAATTAAAAATGAAGATGAAATCTCCAAAATTAGTTTTGCTAAAAATCATAATACTTTCTTCAAAATCGGAATGCAATTGAAACTGAAGATCTAACATGTATATATCTTGTCTCTCCACCTCCTATTCGGTCTCCAACCCACAAATACAAGTGTTCTCAAGACTCCAACTGAACCCCAAACAACAATAACACAACCTGCTGAAAAACGTTTCAGTGTTCACAGTCCAACTGAAAACTCAAATCAATGAAGATAAAATGACCAAATGAGTGAAATGGATCTTGTTTTTGGGTTATATGAATTTAGGGTTTCCTTTGATGTGTTCCTGCTCATACTTCTCCCTCCAAAAACACATTTTGGCCTTTTCTCCAAGTCAATTCCATGTGGGATCCACCTTTTCTTAATGGGCGAGTTTTGTCAGGTTTCAACAAGTCTAACACGTTTGAGTCGGGTTCAACAGGTTTTAGCAAGTTTCATTTATAAGAAAGTTTTACAACAAGTTTTCATTGGTTATTCATTTCAACGTTGACCCAACAAACTCTCAAACCTTCGGCATGTCTCACAACATTGCTTCAAACCAAGGTTGTGAGACTCGGACTCAACAAAAAATCGGCCATCTTGGGACTAGGAAAAACTTGACGGCTCAACAAGACTTGACAAAACTCTAAATTGAAAATTAAAATCAAATTTAATTAAAAAAAAACTCTCAAAATACAAGAAATTTTATGCAAAAAAAACAATATGACATTTTTCGTCCATAAATCTATAAAACAACAGTTTATCCATCAAATCATATCATCAAATATGATAATATAAAATTTGGCACTTGAAATGTGTTCAAAAACTGAACCATAAATCAAAATTTCAAAGAGCTTGGAATCCATCAAATAATAACAAGTTCAACAATTCAACTATTGTACTACATAAATCATGACATAATCATAAACTCAAAATAGACAATGTCTCCAATCTCAAGTATCATTTATTTTTTTTCCTTAATTTGATCTTGAAGCATGAGACTGTGAATGTATTTTAGGAGATATCAAAGCATGAGATTGAAGGTATTATAGCAAACCCCACTAAAACAAGTTTCCTTGTTCACAGTCACACTATAGATTGAAACACAATCACTCAAGAATAAATGAGAAAATGAGTTATATGCATTTAGGGTTTCATTAGAAGAGTTCAAGGTCTTTTTTCCCCAACAAAACCCTTTTTAAGCCCTTTCTCCAAGTGCTTTGCATGTGGGGTCCATGTTTACCTATTAGGGGTCAAAATCATGAGCTCTATGCAAGTTCTAACAAGTTTCCACGGGTTCCAACAAGTTTCATGAGATTTTATAGTCTCTACAAGTTTTTTCCACTACCCTACAGTGAGTAGGTTCAAATCCAAGGGACGAGAAAGAATCTAGATTACCTTGCTCTTAAACACATCCTCACATTGGCCATACAATTGTGGCATGCAAATAATAACACACCAACCCATTTAGTTTTTTGAACTTTCAAAAGCTCATGACAATGTTTCTTGAATTTACTAGAACAACTTCAATAATTAGGATTCTTTATCAAGAGTATGATACTATATGGCATAGTTATCATACCTTAATATGGTTCTCACATGATATCCATGACTTTCTTTTGCAGAGGTTTTTATGGAAACATGATATCTACCCTATTGCTTGTAGATGATGACATCCTCCTAGTCTCCTTACAAGAACAATGAAATATGATTGTTATTACATTTTTGGGCAAGGCTAGGCAATTTTAGTTCAACCTTGGTATGACCATGTCATGATTTTCAACACCGCCAATGAAGCACTATTGAAATAACATTTCACTTTTGCCTTCAAAATATTTCAAGGCCAAGACTAAGTTTATGCCCAATAAATAAAGATTAGTCTTCTTAAAGTTTGTGCAATGTTTATGCATATAAGTAAGTATATATGTATACACGGGTATGAGCACATAAAAAAACGAGAGCCATGAAATAGCCCTCCACTTATTCACTTCTATTATATAGTCACTTGACAACAATTTAGGTAATAAAACATAGAATGCTTCGTTATATGCACTTTATGTTAGATTTGGTAGCTCTGAGGTACTTCCGCATAGGCAATGCCCAGCATGCGGAAGTGACCAAGCACATTTCTCCCTAGTGACTTTATAAAGCGATTTTATAAAGTTAAGTTGATCTTTTATTTTTTAATGTGTAAGTTGAGTTGTATGCATTTGGGGTTTCATTAGAGGCGTTCAAGGTCTTTTTTTCCCTCCAAAACCCTGTCTAAGCCCTTTCTCTAAGTGCTTTGCATGTGGGGTCCGTGTTTACCTATTAGGGGTCAAAATCATGAGCTCTATGCAAGTTCTAGCAAGTTTCCACGGGTTCCAACAAGTTTCATGAGATTTTATAGTCTCTACAAGTTTTTTCCACTAACCTATAGTGAGTAGCTTCAAATCCAAGGGACGAGAAAGAATCTAGATTACCTTGCTCTTAAACACATCCTCACATTGGCCATACAATTATGGCATGCAAAGAATAGCACACCAACACCGTTTAGTTTTTTGAACTTTCAAAAGCTCATGACAATGTTTCTTGACTTTACTAGAACAACTTCAATAATTAGGATTCTTTATCAAGAGTATGATACTATATGGCATAGTTATCATACCTAAATATGGTTCTCACGTGATATCCATGACTTTCTTTTGCAGAGATTTTTATGGAGACATGATATCTATCCTATTGCTCGTAGATGATGACATCCTCCTAGTCTCCTTACAAAAACAGTGAAATATGATTGTTATTACATTTTTGGGCAAGGCTAGGCAATTTGAGTTCAACCTTGGTAAGACCATGTCATGATTTTCAACACCGCCAATGAAGCACTACTGAAATAACTTCACTTTTGTCTTCAAAATATTTCAAGACCAAGACTAAGTTTATGCCCAATAAATAAAGATTATTCTTCTTAAAGGTTGTGCAATGTATGAGCACATAAACAAACAAGTTCCATGAAATAGCCCTCCACTTATTCACTTCTATTATATAGTCACTTGACAACAATTTAGGTAATAAAACATAAAATGCTTCATTATATGCACTTTATGTTAGATTTGGTAGCTCTGAGGTACTTCCGCATAGGCGGCGCCCAACATGCGGAAGTGACCAAGCACATTTCTCCCTAGTGACTTTATAAAGCGATTTTATAAAGTTAAGTTGAGATTTTATTTTTTAATGTGTAAAAGTGACTTTATGAGGTTGTCGATCACTTTAGTGAMTTAARTGACCTCAMYRAATGATTAAKTCRTGAYCRYTGATSTCATRAGGGMAAKATTAKATCTTGACYATYRATMTYATTGRGAGACCAAGYGTTAAAGGARTTACACATTGGAAATTRCATAAAGGCAACACTTGAGGGAGAGAGGGCACACACTTTGAGGAGAGCTTGAGCAGGAAGGTGAAGAGTCACTTTTCTCAAGAAAGAGATTGAGCTCATGGAGAAGTGAGATTTATAGAAAGAGGAGGGTGCATTCTCCAAGGGAAAGAGGGAGGTTCATACAACTAGAGGAGGGGCATGATTTCCAAGGAAGGAGAGGGTTCCTACAACTGAAGGAGGGCATGATTTTCAAGAGGAGAAGAGGGCATGTTTTTCCAGAAATTACAATATTAAATGCTTAGTTGACAGTAATGAAAATGGAGGTCGTACATCACTATTTAGAGGTTGTACAACATCATAGAGGCACAAACATTGAGGTAAGAGGATGGAACAATTTTCTAAGTGTTTGGATGTACGAAATTAGTGGAGAACAATATTGCTAATGTGCACAGATATCAAGATTTTATTTATTGTTAAAAGGATTGTACATTACAAAAAATGGGAATTGTTTTGTGTGGTTTTTAGCACACAAATCGAGGATGTTTGTTGGAACATTTTTCAAGAATTTTTGTTGTTGATTACTTGTTGTTGTAAACTCTAATACGAAATTTCTCTGAGCTCAATAAGAAAACTCTACTTGAACAGGTTTTCCCAAGTTGGGTTTTTTCCAGGGGCATTGCCCAGAAATTACTAATGTTATATGGAGTGATTTCTTTGTTGTTCATTATTATTTCCACTACTATTTTAGTTTCATATCTTTGTCATATAGTATTTCTGATTTATTGTTGAAGCTTTATAGGAGGTTGAAATGTGTTTATGACTTAGTATATATCTGAGCTAAAATTTCTACATGGTATCAGAACTGGTGCTCTAAGGTTCAGCAGA